>KV722511.1:0-60765 GCA_001687445.1 Obba rivulosa
TCTCGGAGATGAACCCTTATAGGGCCTTGGCGCCCGTACAAATTAGCACCTTACAAGGGTGATTACATAAGCGGATGATGTCCGGACTGAGGTGTACACCTGCCAGACACACGCTGCGCAACGTGAGATTTGCCATACAGGGGGTCCAGACGCCACGCTCGAGTGCTCAAATAATCTGTAGTCTCGTCTGACTGCGAGCGTAACAAATAGGCGACTCCACACGGCGGGATCGCCAGTGCGAAAGAGAGTAATCACGAACATACAGCACACACGACATATCCAGGCTGCTGGGAGCGGACCGTACACCGAGCTCATCCAAATCGTCTGATGCCACTATCGACCACATGCGCAGACATTGGCCCTTATAGCATCGATAGCAAAGAGGTCTGGCGAGTAATACAGCATGGGTCGCATAAGAGCCTCGTGGTGTCATGTCATATGCATGTAGGAGTGCGGTATAATGCCAGGGAAAGCGAGGAGGAAAATGAAGATCAATTAGGCAATGAGCTTGACAACACCACCAGCCTCCTTGATCTTGGCCCTGTGAGAAAGTTGTGATGTGAGAAGCGCACATATATATCATTATTTGAATGACGCACTCTGCCAGCGCAGATACGAAGCGCGCTTTTACGATGAACGGAAGCTTGGGCAGCCTACGCAAAGTCAGTATTCACCATATTAAATAAGATGTATCAGTACGCACCGTCCGTTGCCCAGCACCTTGGCATAACCGTGGTGGAGGGTGTCGATGACGGGAACAACCTCTGAGTTCTCCGTCAGACCCTGCTTCTCCTCCTCGGGCACAAGCGACCAGAGCTTGTCCACGTTGATGATCGGCCGCCATTGCATGTTGCGGGTCAGGTGGAAGCGGCGCATACCAACTTTACCGAAGTAACCAGGGTGGTACTTATCGAAGTTGGTTCTGCACGTGAAGAGCGCAAAAGGCACATCCATACGTCAATCCTCCCTCCGAGCGCGCCAGAACACGAGAATACGCACCGGTGGTGGTGCTGACCACCGGCAAGACCACGACCTCCGGGATGCTTGCGGTGCTTCCCGACACGTCCGTGACCGGCCGAGACGTGGCCGCGGTGCTTGCGAGTCTTGGTGAACCGTGTCGGCATTTTCTGCAGGGCATCCGAACGTCAGCATCGTCCGTGTCATCCGAGAGGCGTCCCGTCCATCCAGCCCCGTAGAGTCCGAGTTTCCGCCTGAGAGGACATTCGTTCGGACCCTACGGCGACGTAGAATCCGGCTGGCGTAGTCTGGGCGAGCAGAATAGCGGCATACTGACCTTGAGGAGGTGTCGGGTTTGTGGACGGACGGCGCGACCGCTCGATACGCCGGATTGGGCTGTGGCGCTATAATTTGGCTTTGTTTGGCGCACCGTGCACTCGCAGTTTTGTGGCGCCTGCGCGTCTTCCCGTCCACCGCAGTAGCCTGGCTACTCTCTCCAACACTTCGTAGGCGCAACTCGTCAGGTAAGCAGCTGTTCCTAGCGCCTTTGCTCTGATGCGGCTATATGCCAATATTTATTGTCAATGATTGCGAAATGATCACAAATAGTGTCCTGAGCTCTTGCAATTCGAACCGTCTCAACTTCTTGCTCACCGTCCTCTTTTTCACCAGGTTGCAGTTGTTGCGGCTCGGTCGGTGGCCTTTGTGTACTGTCTGCAGAGTAATTCTTGTCGGAATCGTTGTGGTACCCGCTCAATAATGTCTATTCGTACTCTCCTCCCATCACGAGCAAATCAAGCTTACTTCTTCTGTAGTCGCCTTGTGCGCAAGATTTTAAGTTCTGGCATCTGGTCGCCACAGTCTCTCGGCAGTAATCTAAGATGAACGCTCCCCCGCGCTATGAGCTCTTTGTTCTGGAAGAAGGCGAGAAGCCGTGCGTGTCCTGCCACTGCTGCTATCGCTGGCACTCACCGCAGCCGTCTTGCGTGCAGAGTGGAGGTCATCGAGGACACAAAGATCCCGAACGCCGCAACGATCAAGGTGGTGAAGCAGGACCACACGCTCGGGAATATGCTCCGCGCGTGCGTACCATTCGTCTCGATCGTTATCTTCTTCGGCTGCCAACCTGGTGCGTCCAGGCAACTACTCCAAATGCCGGAAGTCCTCTTCGCGGGATACAAGGTCCCACATCCGCTCCAGCCGTACTTCCTCATCAAGATCCAGACTGATGGTTCCGTGACGCCCTCCGCTGCCCTCGAGCAGGCGTGCACGAAGCTCATTGGCACGTTGGCGTCTTTAGAACAGAAGTTCAAAAGAGAATTCTCGTTCGGGCACGTCGGTGGTCGGATTATGGAGGACGCGTACGGCAATGCTATGAATCCTAATCCATGGTCCGAGGGCAGGGATTATCTGGACTATTAGGCGGGCACATCAGGCCGTCATCTGTATATTACATAGCGGACTGTAATTCATGTATTTATACCACGAGATGTATTATCTGGATGCCGCCGCGGCCACCAAATCAACCCGACTCTCTGTTATCCCCCGGCATACGGAGGTGGGAAACGGTGGGTAGCATGGTATCCTCACGACGAAGTTCCCATGCAATTCAGTCCTCAGAATGGAAGCATCCAGCTGTCCAAGAAGCTCAAGGTTTAGATAGTACGGCATCTCTGTCACTGATTACAGTCACAATTCGTCACATCATCTTCTACCCAACTTTACGGACCACGAGGCAGCCATTCGTCCGTACCCTGCAAATACAACCAGCTTCCACCTGATGTTAAGCATGGGTCAGCATCCGAGTGAGCCGGCTGCTGCCTCCTGCTATCTCCGAGCCCACTGCGGAACTGCCTGTCAGTAGAAGGGCTGCCCATGGCGTCCTGCAACTCTGCGGGCGGGGCGATTGAGCAGAACTGCGCACCGGGGCGTAAAAAATCAGCCTAGCGGCCACCCATGAGCAGCCCGTGCCCGCGCTCCTAAACTCATCCGGCCGGATCACCAGCGGCCTACCTCCCCGTCCTGAGCGCAAGCAGCCGCGCCTGGTGCTTCGCCACGCTCTTCGCCATCCTCTGCTCCTTCGCGCGCTTCTTCTGCTGCGTTTGGCTGACGCCGCCGCCGGCCTCGTCCTCCTCCGCGCGCGCGGCCTCGAAGCGCGCGATGCACTCTTCCATCTTGCGTCGCACCAGCGCGCCGTCGTGGCGCGCGGCCTCCTCCGCGGAGACGTCCCACTCGACGTCGAAGCCCCACCCGCGCCGGTGCGCCTGCGGCCCCGCGAGCAGGGGCGACGCGGCCGCCGCGGCGTGCCCGCCCTCCTCGCGCCACCACCGGATGAACCAGACGGCCGCGCGCGCGGCGTCCGGGACCCCGCCGCGCTTGAGCATGTGCAGCCGGCGCGCGAGCACGTCGAGGAACTCGTACACGTCGGCGATCGGCGGTGTGTCGGGCGGGAGCAGTGGCAAGTATGCGGGCGCTGTGGGTGCATGTGCATCGGTGTAAGAATTTGGCGGATGCAGCGGGGAGATGAGCGGGTGACTCACAGACAGGATTAAGCATATTTAGGCGGTAGAGTAGGTATGATGCGAGGGATTCGGGATCATACAGGCCTTCTTTGATACCCGCTATATTCATTTTTCATTCGTCGAGCAAAAATCGGGACGGGTTGGGGAGTCATGTGTCAATATCAACGCCCCAGGCTCCATAACAACAGTAGGATGACGGACCGATCAGTGCAAGCTTGACACCGCGCTCGGCACCCTTGTCGCCCTGGCCGAGGAACGGTAGCATGACTCCCGGCGAGTCAAATGAGTAGACGAGCGGGTCGAGGGAGAGCTTGAGGCGCGTGGACAGTGCGCGGGTGAGGCCGGGCTGCGAAGACGTCCGGAGAGCTTTGGCGGTGGCTATGAGGCGGAATACGGGCAAATCAGCAACCACAATCTGTCGCAGATGCTAGCATCACTCACGGCCGGGAATACCGTTGGAGCGTAGTGCGTTGAGCAGCGTCGACTTGCCGACGTTGGGCATGCCGACGACCAGGACGTTCAGTTCCGGAAGATGTGGATTGCGTTTCGCAATGTCTAGTGTCACGCAGAAATATTTACGGAGTGATCGGGCGTGATGGAAAATGAGATATACCAATGAGCATGTCGTTCAGGGAGCTGAGATCGCGCGCCCTGTTCCAGCTTGCAAAAAACACTTTCTGATCGGGGTATTTTGCTTGCATAGCCTGGGTGAACGGCTACTAAATTGTCTAGCGTTACCGCCACAGCAAAGATGAAGAACGCGCCACACACCTCGATGCCCCATTCCGGCACCAAATCGCGCTTGTTGAACACGACGATTCGTTCGCAGACTACGCCAGTGGGTCCTTCGGGGAGCGGCAGTATTGCTGAGTCCCGGGAAAGGATCCCGGGGGCATATTTTCCACGTTCTTTCCGCCATTTTTGCAGCGCGCCTGCATGCGAGACGAAGCGGGTGAAGTCAGCGTACTGCTCTCCTATTTCTATCTGCATTGTCAAACGAGAAAAATGTTGAGATGCTATCGGGCCATGTGCAACTGGTGCGAGGAAGATCGCAGCAAAGATTGAAAGCGGCGAGCGTTTCCATACGCCTGCGTTTCAGATAGTTGCGCCTCCACCAGTGCAGTGTCGGTATGCTGTCGTGATGTAGCAGGAACATGGCAGATAATCGTAGCAGACATCTAGTCCCACGGGCGCAGCTTGGTCGCAAGAAAATTGCGCTCGCAGGAAAAAATGCAATGGCGTATCCTCGAGGCGCGATGGCATCCACACTGAATTAGCGCGGGACGGGAGGTCTCTAAATGCGACCATCCATCTCCCTTATGTCGCCACAACAGCCCAACAAACGCGACTATGAACTTGTCGTTATATAACACTGATGGGCTTCTGATCGCATCGCGATCTGTTGCGGGCACCACGCGCATATACACAATTGCAGGCACATCCGGGGGGACGTCGGACGGTTGGTCATCGCGGAACCGCCGCCCGCCCGGCTTCTTGACACCGTCCGAACAGACGGCAGCTCCGCCCGCACGATGCCAATGTATCCCCAGAGAGATCGCCGGTATGGATGCCAGCAACAGAGCCGACAAACAGCGGGCAGGCCTGCGTGCGTCACATCTCCGCCAGGGACCGTGGCGCCGAGCGAGAGCTGCCACGCTTCCCGGCGGAATCCGTGACTGGCGCACAGGCGGACAGGGAACTTCTGTCCGGGGCAGTAAATCTCAGCGCAGCTGCTGTGGGGTATGGTGAGCTCCGGACACGTCTTTCGTGCGCATTGGCGCTTCCCCGGATATCTAACCACTTCTGGCGGCCAGACCGAGATGGCAGCCGCCAACACGGTTCTGCAAGTCAGCTCCAGTGGATAGCTGATTATAGGCAGTTGCGGCCACGTCGCCACCCAGCTGCCTGGCCTACACCGGACAGATAGCTGCTGTGCACGCCCGATCTAAATTAATCACTGGCGAGGCTATCTCGACGGCCCTGCTGCAGCGCAGCTGGCGGGGGCCTTCCCCGCTTGATGTAGGACCCCGCCAGAGACCGCGGCATTTAGTTCCAGATCCAGCATGCCCAGATCCGCGCCGGTTTCCACATGAGCACGACCGTCCGACGCAACTGGCGGGCTGCGCGGTTGCGGGAAGCCGCGCCACAGAGGCAGCCCCCTCTGCGCGTACTCGTCGCATCAGGGGCTCGCCCGACGGCGCAGAGACTGCACAGCCTGCGATCGCATGCGCGCAATCTCTGCAGCCGCCGGATCGCGCGCGAGGCAATCGGACGGCGGAGGCGAGGGGTCGCCAGGCACCTGCACGGGGGGCTCGCCTCGGTCGACGGGGCAACCTCTCCCAGCTGCGCATACGCTCCGCACAGCCCCACGCCCCACGCTGCATTCCGCCCAGCACGCACCGAAAGAGCTGCACACAGCAGCGGCCGCCGGGCGGATTGCAGGCGGCAGGCGGCCCGCGTGGTGAGAGGGAAAGGGAGAAAGGAGCGAGGAGCGGGGCGGGACGCACCTTCAAAGTTGCGGTTGATGCTCGTGAGCGGGAGGCGGGCGTCGCGGAGCTCGAGGACGACGTCTGTGCGGGTGAGGAGCTTGGGGAGGAGGCGCTCGAACTGGACCATGTGCCCGGGGAACCATGACGGCGGCGCGGGCAGCACGGGGAAGGGGATGTGTGCGAGCATCGTGGCGGCGGTGCGCGTGGGTTGCTCGCGGGTGGCGCGGCCACAGCCTGGTGCGGGACTGCGGGCAGTTCAGGGCAGACTGGCTAGGCGTGCGGGCGGGGTGTGGGCGAGGCAGGGGGCGGCGGGCGGGCGGGGCGGGACGGGGAGCACAGCGGTCGCGGGGCTGGGCGTGTATGTTCGCGGAAACTGATCGTGCGTCTATCTGGGCGATCGAGTGCGCGACGGTCGCTTGGGCTGGGGGCGGGCGTCGATCGGCTCCAGGCTGCTCCTCGTAAAAGACACCAGCCCGCGCGACTCCAGCACTTCCCACGGCGGGCGCGCAGCTCAGGCGCCCGTCCTCGGCTGCGCTCTCACGCTAATCCTCCGCTCCCCTCCAGCGGCGCGCTGCGGCCCTGCCAGCGGCCACAGCCAGCCACCGTGTGTCCCGGGCGCGCGGCAGACGCACTCGCCCGGCTGCTCACTCGTGCACACACAGAAAAATCCCAAATATCAAAATGCCTTCTACTCGACACTGACCACATTGCTGTCATGACAATACTTGTATACAAGATGCAAAGACTAATCCCAACGCAAAGAGAGTATGGATGACCCGACGACGAAAGCCAGCAACAAGACGGGACCAGACAGACCGATACATTAGAGAGCACCCGGGCGGAGCAGCAAGATCCGATAAGCAAGCATACTAGAACACAGCGATGTGTGGTATGTGGGCGGCGCAGAGGCCGTGTGCGTGAGAGCACGGCTGTTAACGTGCAGCCAGACGATAGACAGACGGCGAGCAGGCGTCCTGGCGCAGGCATCAGGAATTTTGAACCGCAAAATGGCTGGCGATACGCACTGCGAGTCACACCCAACCCTCCTTCCCCAACGAGATGGCATCAAACGCTTTTCCGCTCCTCGTCTTCCTCTCCGGCAGCACCGTGACCACATCGAGGTTGATAAGCTTCTCGGACGGTGGCGGCGAACCCTCGACCCAGCCCTTCCACCCCTTGCGCACCGCAGGTCGCTTCTTGCGCGACTTGGGCGGCGGCGTCGTCGAGTCCATTCTGCCGCCGTCGTGGCCATCGAGGTCCTCGTCGTCGTACGGTGTGCGCGGCCGCTTCGACGAGGTCGCGGAGGTGGTGGACGAGATGGACGGGCCCGGTGTCGTCGGTGGCGACGACGCCATGGGCGGCGGCGTGACAGACTCTTGCCGCTGCATCGAGGGGATGATGATGTTCGGCCGCGCGAGCCAGAACGACGACGGCGAGGGGCGCGGGAGCGACGCGTGCCGCGAGTCGCGGTCGCGCTTGAGCGCGTGCTTGTGGGCGACGGCGGCGCTGGCCGAGGTGGAGGCGACGGGCTCCGCGCCCTTCTCGCGCAGCTTGGCCGCAGCCTTGACGCGTTTCTTCTCCTCTCTCCGCTCCTTTTTCTCGCGCCCCTTCCCTCTCCGAACGTCCTCGCTGACCTCTGTCTCCTTACTCGCGGGGGCGGGGACGCCGTTCAGCAGGCTGGTGAGCACGTCGCGCTGGGGGCGCGTGTCGAAATCGCCCGCGAGGACCGAGGTGGCCGTGCGGCGTTGTCTTTTGTGAGGCGGTATCGCGTGGGGGACGCGCGCGATGGTGACGGCCATGGATGGACGGAGTGGAAAGAGAGCGAGGAAAGGTCGCGCAGTGGAGCGTGGTAGATGCACTTATAGGTTGTTGTACTCCGTTACGGCAGAGTGCGGGCCACAATTGGATAATCACATTACATAAGCCTTCTGAACAGAAGGTTCAGATGTCCATTCTATCTGCTTCCAGGAAGCCCATCCATCTGATCCAATCTGCCCAGGCCCCGTCCCAGCCGAACAGGCACGCGCTAGACCCACTGGGTCTGTGCCAGCAGCGAGCCAGTCCCAGCCTGCCCCAGCCTGCTCCCGAGCAGCCCAAGCCCGCCGTCCGCGAGACGTCTCGCACGTCCCGCTCGGGCGTCGCTGCGGGGAACGGACGTAGACGCCGATGTGGCACGCTGCCCGAGGTCCTTTTCCGCCCGAGCAGCAGCCACCTCGCCGCAGGGCCGGAAGGTTATCGCATGCTGCTTCCCTGGTGGCGTGTCAACAACCCATCGCAGCGGGGACGCTAGCTGTGTTTGGGTCTGGCACGCCCAGCGTCCGCGCGCCATGCCAATGCGACCAGACCTATTATGGCGGCCAATTATGGCGGCCAATGGGTGGCCCTGCCGGCATCTGATGCCGCGGGGGTTTCACAGCGCAGCGCACGCCCGCCGCCGCGCAAGCTGGCGAGGCTGGAGGGCCTGGGAGCGAGCCGGGCGACGAGAAGCTGCCATGGCTGCCTCGCGCCTCCATCTGCGCAATTCATATACATCTTTGATGTGCGAGCACGGGGCCCCGTGTGCACCTGCACGGTTTCGGCGAGCGACGATCCCGGAAGCGCGGGCGGCGAACGACTAATCCGCAAATGCCCGCAGCGGAGCTCGGGAGATGCCCCGCGGCCGACGGCACTCGACCTTGCCTGGTGTCCCTTCTTGCCCGAAACTCAGCGAACCCCCTCCACGCGCCCAGCAGGCCCGCCAGCGCCCCCACCGCGAGCCCGCTAGCCGATGTGGACACACACGTCGTGCAAGCCGGGCGCGGCCACATACCACCCAAATATCCTAGGATATCCCCATCGATCCGATCGCACCAGCCCACCCGATAGCGCAGGGCGATACATATCAGCCTGCATCCTCTCACCCCACGGTGATACTCGTACCTCCGACCAGAAATCGTCCACATTTCTGGTCATCATTTCACATCATCCATCTGCCATCCCCCTGCGATAATCGTCCCAGCACATGGCGCGACAGCTTCCGCGCACATCCAATAGTAATTATGCACCGCGCAGCCTTGTATTGTTGCGGGCGTCTCCCGTTGCCACCGCTTTGTTCGAACCCCCGCGTGCGTAGCCCGTCCTGCATTACCTGCACGGCTGCCTGTCACAGCGCACAAAAACCTCTCGCACGTCTATTGTATTCAAGTGCAAGCTTGTCCGTCCATTATGTGTCCGTTGCCTCGGCGGATTTCTTCGGCCGTGTCCGGCTTGTTATGAGGGTTGTATGTGCTGTCAGCGCAGCATTTGCCTTGTCTGCCTGCCAGGACGCAGTAACCGCCACCTCCGCTCTATCAACCTCTTTTGGCCCTCCCGCGCGCCCGTTCTGCGGTCATCTGCTTCGACGCTTGCCCCGCTCTGACAGCTATCCTTGGCGATTTTCCCGAAAGCCTAATCACGTTGGTGGCTGCACCGTGGCGCCTGCCCTTGGTTACGTGTCTACTGTCAATCTGGTGACGACGCGATATGTGTGATATGCTCGGGCGACATCTCGGCATCTGGACGAGTTTGCTGGAGCCTGCTGCTACATACAATCCTGTGCTGCTTAGCGCATATGTGGGCGATAAAAATCGCTCCGCAGTTATCAATCTCATCGATATTGCCTCGTGCCTACACTCCTCCACAGACTAGCATTTCATCTCGGTGAGTCCCCCCCTCTCTACAACTCTCCAATAGGCCCCTCACAATCCATCAATTTGTCCTACTAAGCTAGACCTGCCTCGTGACACATACATCCCAGTCTTCCGTAGCCTAACCATGCTAGGACGATGGCCTTTAGGCCCCAGCAACGACATGCCGCGACACCATGGCTATATGCGCTATCCTCCATCCGGATGCCCGCTGGTCCATTCCTCGCCGGTGTGGCGTGATGCTTCTTTGACCCGGCTTCCGTATTCCCAGCGGCGGGCCTTATTCGGTTCGCATGTGCCTTACAGGGTTTTCCGTCCCTAGACTCTGCAGCAAACTAGTCCAATGCTCACCCTCTCGGTATTCCTATCTCTTGTCCTCCTCGACTCTGTGAAAATTCACTGAAGCTCCCCCGGCGCTCATATAATCTACAAATAGAGGCTGCCCGCAGGGCATGTGGCCTCGAGGCCATGTCAGCACGACCCGCCCGGCTGCACCTTCTAGTGGCTTCTCGGTGCCCTAGGGCCCGCGCTATGTTTGGCTGCCCGCGCTTGGGGTCTGGAGCCACTCTACGGCCGAGGAGATCCAGGGAGCATCTGGATCTCCGGCGTCTCGCCCGCACCAGCGCTCGGGGAAATCTGGGCAGCCCTGAGCCTCTGCGCAAGACGACGCGGCTCCGAGCGGGCGACTCGTCACTTGGGTGCCGAAGCAAATTAGCGGTTGAGAAGCCGATGCGCGTGTGCTGTCGGCGGGCGGAAGAGCTGGCAATGACGCAAGGACTCGATGCCAGATACTGAGCTGCCAGAGATGTCTTTGGAGCCGGGGGAATATGAAAATGTGCTGCGCTTTATCCTGGGTAGTCGAACCCCACAAAGAGCTAACGACCGACATAGTGTGACAGTTCTCCCAGGCAATGACTCTCGACGACTTATCGGCCTCGCGCTCACTGTCGATATCTCAGACGCATTTTCAGACGCCCTGCGACGGCCCCATCGTCAAGCTCGGAAATGTCTCTTACACTCCGAAAATTGTTATTTGGCCTTTTTCACCGCCCGCTGTCTAAATATCATCATAATTATCTCCGTCTTTGTCTCTTGCGCGCGATCTCGCTCTGAAAGGCTACGGCGTCATCTGCAGACTGCATTTTACTGTGGCACGCTTGCAGAAGAGTCCCCCAAGTTTGGACACAGTCAGCTGTGGTCTGCTGGTCAGGGAATCTAGATGAAGCTCATCTTTCTCGTCACAAGAGTTAGACGACGTATATGGACTTCTCGGCTTACGCATAATGTCTGAGCTTTTTTCTCCCGCACCGACACCGCATCGGAGATACAGATGTGAAATTCTTCGGCACCTTGGGAATCTTCTGGTAAAATTGTTATATCGCCACCCATATACAGCCGCCAGGTAGTTCGGGTAAAACTCTTGGCACAGCTACTACGTTGAACCAGAGTCGCCAATACCTCCTGTGGAGTTCTGAGAAGACCTCACGTATCGCAGTCGAAACGCATAGATGTCAATTAATTATGCATTGACACAAGTGCGCTCTCCGCTCGACTCCACCGTCTGCTGGTATTATTATAATAACTCCTCGATCTCAACGGCCCTCTCTCGCGTCTTTCATGTGCGACACCTCATGCACTATCCACAAGCCAACCTCGCTCACTGGCATCCTGGGTCTGCATCGAGGCTGGTGTGCGGTTCACTCACATGTACACCATACCATGCGCAGCCGCCCCAAAAATCGAATTGCAATCCTGTCCACGATACCGATACCTCGCGCTCACTCCCCCGAGAAACGAAGCTACAATACCGTCAACACGCTCTCAATACCCCTGCTTCATGCTTTTAATCCACATATTCCGCTTCAAGATGATACATGCGAGTTCCTCGCCACGTACCCCTCGCCTATTCCTTTCACCTAGTACAACGCTCTCAACGCTGCTCTGAATCCTCCGTGTTCATCTAGGTCATGTCCAGCACTATCTCAGTATGTTGCATTTTCCTTGATGCCACCAGACGAGAAGCCTTGTTGATCGATCCTTCGAAAACCGGTCACCAGGCCCATTCCTACCGTTTTTATACATATTACGACACAGCAAAATGTCACTCAAGCGAGCGATAAGCTTTCACGCCCAAGAAACATGGCGCACAGAGCACATAAAACGTACATGTCCTCCACGTGCGTGTGCCTCACCCGCGCACGAGAGAGACATTGTTTATATTACGTAGCCGGCAGAAGTTCATGTGGACAAGCTGTACGCGACGCCGTCATCACTGTCTCCTGTCTTCGCATATTCTGCCCGGCTCTCCGATATGCCGAGTCGTGAATCGCCTGGTTGTTCTGACTTTGTACGCACCAGGAGACATCTGCAACTTTGTCTGGAAGCAACACCGACATTGCCGTCCCTACCATGCGATCCTCTGTGAATCTCACGCCCCTTCGGATATTAATCTCGTGGAGCTGTATTTGAGTTTGCCCACGAGTTTCACTCATCCGACCCATCATCTCCGCTGTCGATCAAGTTTCACCCAGACTCGGGACATGCTCTTCGTCACTGCCTGCTGAAGCTTGCACGGGGGGTATGCATGGCGGTCACTCGATCGCCTACAGATCCTCGTGATATCCACGCATCTGCAACACGATAATGCCTCAGCATGGCTGCAGCGCACGTTCGGACCATATCTTCGAGAACATCGATACCGTGGGGACATCACATCATGCGCGCGCGACGTCGACCTCCGGCATGTAACGCCATAACTGCATCTGCCGTTCGAAGCCCACCAAATTTCTTGTTTGCTTGACAAGAGGCCCCGCACCAGTTCCCAGAGCTTCCACGTCCTCGATGACCTGCCAACCAGTAAATTGGACAAAATAATGATCGCGTCGCTCGCCCCGAAACAACGCGGTATACCCTACCCCACACATTGCCGCTCGATCATTGACACCACATCATGAGCGCATCATACTTGGCCGATCAGTCTCTTATATTTCGCTCAGCTGTTGTTTCACGTCCGCATATCAAAGGACTGGAATCTGCGCAGTTTTATTTTTCAGAGCATTTCTTTTAGAGTAGCTGTGTACAGTTTTTACAGTGGCCGACGCAGATGCCGATATTCGGGCTGTTCAGCAGCAACATGCATTATCCTGGTCTACTTGATCACTGCAGATCCACTCAAATCCCTTCTCGTTTTCTACGGCCTGGCGGTTCAGTCAGTCTGTCGTCGTGTTTACCGCGCCCATCAGCAGCTCTTTGAGCTGTCCAGCGACTCCTCGATCGTCCATTAATTTATTTATGTATTGCTTCGCTGACGAGTCACTATGATGACTCAAAAGAGACGAGCACCCTCCTGTTTCTCGTGGCTTCTTCTGCTGCGATGATTTGTTCCCCAGGCTCAATGAAAAAATTCCTAATAAACGAAGCGTCTGGATCAGGCTCCTATTCTCGGGACGAGGGCGAGCCAGCGCTGCGGATTTGGAGACTTCTGACCTTGAATCTGAGTCTCGAACTCCCCCCACTCGCACAAAATAGGGCCACCTCTGCGCCCGCCGCCCGATGCGCATCTCATGCCAATATCGCGCCCGTTGATACGTTCCCAACGGCTCGCATGCGCTGTCAGCAGTCAATGGAAGGGCCAACTTTGAAACGAACACCAAATTCCAGATTGGCTCGGTGCTGACAGGCGCGACATCGGCTCAGCGGGCTGTCTATCGCAGCCTCGACCGTCTGTCGCCCGGATCTTCAGGAACCTATAAAGACGCCTGCACGCGCACTCACGCCACATGCCGCTCAGAAGACAGAAGAAGCCCCAGCTTTCTCAGCACCCCGGGCGTTTTAGAAGGACACGGCGTCTGTACGGACTCGGACTCGTGCTGCCCAGTGCACCCGGCTGCGCTGAGTTGCCGCGTGATGTCCCCGCGATGCAGATGAGTCCCTTGTGCGTGTATCTTCCCTGCATCGATCTACTGCTCACGTTCGCGGATATGGGAATGCTACGCGAGATGCAGATGCGCATTTCAGATACCCCGGATGAGCACGAGAGAAGCGGCGTCGCTATTTGCCGTAGTGTGTAGTATTGGTCACAACCGCATCTGGATGCGTAAACGCACCCAAATGCACCCGAGCGAACAATCTGTCGGCCCGCACCTGGCAGATCTGGGACTCAACAACGCGATATGCTCGCTGCGCCTGCGCCTGATCCAGCCGGGGAGATCAATGACACTCGTGTACGTAGGAGGATACCATCCAGTAGGTAGCGAATACATTGCAGTAGACTGCGTAGGGTATCGGGGATCCACGAAACTGCCCGGAAGCCGTGTTGGGCCCACCGCATTATCTCCGTTTGAAGACCAGGGGCGCTTTCACGGGGCTGCGCATTGCAATTGAGCTAAATATAAAGTCAAGAGAGCGAAAGAACGCACTGCAGCGTGATGCTCTGCGACGAGTTCAGGAGGCGCGCCTTGCGCTCGTCGAAAGACTCCTTCTCGAGATGGGGCTCCTCGCGCACCTCGATGCGGTATCGCAAGACGAGCAGCGAAAGGATCGCCACGCCCTCGGTCTCCGAGAATCTAATATTGGCCATCACCACGTCAGTATGCCCGAGCCATCATCGGTGACGCGGCGCAGGGAATGACACGTACCGCCGTCCGAGACATGCGCGCGGGCCCGCACTGAACGGGCAGAACGCGTCACGCGGCCAGTCGCCGAGGAAGCGCTCCGGCTTGAACGCATAGGGGTCCTCCCAGTAACGCGCTGCAGGAGTGGAAGTCGTTCAAACGCCATGCAGATGGAAACCCATCATGGTCAGTGGCAGCGACGGACCGCCAGTGAGGATACGTACGGTTATAGTGCAGCCCAGGGGTGTGGATCATGAAATTCGTGCCCTGAGGGACAACAATGGTGCATTTCTCGCCTGCGCCGTTGCTAGCGACAATCGTCGTGTCCTCCGCGCTGCGCTTCGGGATGCCGTTGACCTGTCACACACGCACCCACAAGATGAGCAGGGCACCAAAGCAGGAATAACGGGCGTACCGGCGGGAACATCCGCAGGGTCTCGTTGAACACGCTACAGGAGGTTAGCCGAGATGCATCGTGTGAATCGCGATCACGCACGCCATGGAGTATGTTAGGGAATTCATATCCTCGTAGCTCTGGAGTGAAGCGGTCAGGGCTGGGGACCCACAGGCGACGGGAGGGGCGAAAGGGACGTACGGGAAGCCGGCCGTCGCCGATGACACCTTTAATGTGCTCATATAGCTTCTCTTGCACGTCCGGGTACAGTGCGAGCATGATGAAGGTGTACGCGAGCGTATGCGCGGTGGTCTAGCGAGTTTCAGAAGTTGCGGAGTCAGAGCCGCATGCGATTCACCACGAGCGACTCAAAGGCTGACCTCATGACCAGCGATCAGGAAGATGAAGATGTTGCCTGACCACCCAGACATATTCAGCATCCAGTGTTCTCCAACCTTCTCGTATCATACGAGCCGGTTCCGAGCACTCACCAACGAGCTCCTCGTCGCTCAGCTTCGTCTTCCCGTCAGACTCGTCCTCGTTCGCATCAAGCAAGCTCGAGAACAGGTCATACCGCTCCTCTTTCTTTTCTGACTGCTTCCGCGCGCGCACCATCCCGTGCATGTACCGCTGCCGCGGGCCGTGAGCACATTCCACGAGTCAACTAAAGGAGTGATGATCGAAAGGCCCACCTCGAGCTCATCGTATGCCGTGTGGAAGTGCCGGATGCGCTCGGTGGGCCCAAGCTTGAGCAACCAGCCTGGGCACACGACCTTGAGGAACAGGTCTGTCGACACAGTGTGCAGTGCATCCTGCGTATCCAATTCGCGATCAGCAATCGGAGGCAGAAGTCGGGCTGCTCCAAAAGGAAATGGACATGCCTTGAAGGTAAGCTTGTGCCCCGGCGCGGGACCTTCTTCGTCGCTCCACGACATCCGGCGTCCGAATCCGGCTATACCAATGATATATAGGGCAATCTGCGACGCGCGACGTGCGGATCCCGACGTGCTGTAAGTGGAGATCCCAGATGGAATCGGACAAACCGCGCACAGGGACTGTGAGGTCGACGATGTGGTCGACCTCGATCTGCTCCTTTTCGCCCCAGACGTTGTTGAAGAGATCCGACATGACATTGATTGTCTCGTCCCAGACGAGCTTGTTGTTCCGCTTCAGGCCAGCAGTCAGAGCCCGGGCGGTGTTCGCAGGGGTGCACACACACCTCAGAGAACGCGGGCGCGGAGATCTTGCGCTGGCGCTTCCACTCGTCGCCCTCGGTGATGACGATGTTGCTGCCGTAGAACGAGAGGATCTTGTACTGCTCGAGCGGCTTCGGGAAGCGCGCCCGCGCATTCGCGATGTCCTAGACGCACGTTGAATTGCATGAACATGAATCAGACGCTATTGCGGTGTGGATGGGTCTCGAACGCACCCGGATGGCACCCGCATCTGCCAGCATATACGTCACGGTGGTCTTCGGCCATGAATGAACCTGGGAGACGGCCATGAGCTGTAACGAAGGGGAGCACGCGCGCGGCACGCACCACAGAGACGACGTCCCATCCAGCGTCGACAAAGTCCTGGTGCTTGTACATCCACGCGCTGAAGTTGCCGGGCGTGATACCGGGGATGCGCCACTTGAGGAGCGGGTTCGCCATCGTGAACACCGACCGGAAGCCCGGGTGGTCCCTGCCCCCGCATCAGCCCCACTCGTATGCTCAGCGCAGACGGACACACCGGATGGAGGCCACGGCGCGGCGGAACTCGAGGTACTTCTGGAGCGCATAGAGAAGCGCGACGGACAGCGCGACGAGAATAGCCTTCTGCATCGCGGCGGGTCAGGAGCCACGGCCGCAGAGGCCGGGCTATATACTCGGAGCGGTGTCGGTGGGAACGCACGCGCGCGCATGAGGACGCGGTCCGGAGACGTATCTCGCATCCCCCGAGCGCGGCCTCGCCGCACGGCACCCGCTCTCGGCGTGCGCTGTGTCAGGCACCTTGCATCAGCATGCGCAGATGTCCACGAGCACCCACGGGCACTTTCGACACCGGCGCAGAGCTGCGGACGCGCCTCGGGGCGCCAGTGCACTCGGCGCCCCGGCGTGTTTGCGCATATTCCCGCAGTCACTGCTGTCAGCAGGCGATGCTGCGTCTGCTGGGATTCGATGCACTTGCAGCACGGATCAGGAATCATCTTTCGACTGATGTGCTGCATAGGGAACACGGTCACCTATCATCGTCAAGACGGTGTGGGCGCGGTGGGCAACTGGGCGTGCGACACGGGTAACGTTTATTGGGATAATATTATTTCAAACCTTTAGCCTTAAAAGGAAGGCAAGGTCCACGAAAGTCGAATGCGAAAACGATAATTTCTGTGCAGTGCGCTGCGATCTCAGATTTCCACCGCCGTTCTCGAAACCTCACATTTGCCAAGCAATGAGATCTCAGGTACTACTATTCCATGGATGTAAACGGCTGCATACAGCGATGTGAACTCGAATAGTAGAGCACCCCGCACTCCGATACTTCGGCACGCCACCATGAGTAGCGCAAGCGCCTCGCGGGAGTGGCACCCAATCGGCGAGGCTCAATTCCAGGCGCACGACAACTTGACAAACATCAGCGGAAGCGAGGCTGGAGGTCCAGGGGCCATTCTTCAAGCTCAAGGACCTAGCACATAGGCTATCCATCGGACGCAGTGCTATGCATGTGCCAAACGCGGCTGGGCTCTAGCACACAATCGGCTAGAAGCAAGTGCAGGGACTCGTGGGCCTTGGACTTCGGTCGTACGCCGCACGACAGCCAAGCCCACGATCCTCGGCCATCTCGGGCGAGCTTCCAAGTAATAAAAGCTCAGCC
Organism: Obba rivulosa; assembly: GCA_001687445.1. Classification (NCBI taxonomy): domain Eukaryota; kingdom Fungi; phylum Basidiomycota; class Agaricomycetes; order Polyporales; family Gelatoporiaceae; genus Obba; species Obba rivulosa. The sequence goes on from KV722511.1 coordinate 17,497, forward strand.
AGTGCCAAAGGAGCTGAATCTCATACATCCCCACCTCCTAATACACTTGGTATGTGCTACATCTAGTCATACAGTAAGTGGTGGTACATTGGATGGCGACGAAACGTCCTTGTATTTCTTCAATGCGTGGTGCAGGCAACGGGGGGGATTGGGGGGAATTACTCCTTCATGCTCAAGACGACGCGTCCGACGATCGTGCCTTGCTCCAGACCTTCGTAGACTCTGCAATGGACACAGCTCGTGAGTCGCGCAAATGACGTCAGGAATGAGAATACGTACTCGGGCAACGCGGACAGGGGCTTCTTTGCAAAGAAGCACTTGACCTTGCCCCTCGCGGCAATATCCAGCGCCTCCCTCGCATCCTGGCGGTTACTATACAAGACGACGCCATCAGCCCGCATCCCACAGGGAGCACATGCAGACACGTACCCGACATAGGACCCCACAATGTTAATGCTCTTGATCACCGTGAAGAATATATCTGCGCTGAGCTTCGCGTGCGCGGGGAGGCCGACGACCACGAGCGTGCCGCCGGGACGAAGGTAGTCGATCGCCTGCGCGTACGCCTCGCCGTTCGCGGCGGTGATGACGGCGGCGTGCGCGCCCTTCCCGCCCGTCGCGTCCTTGATGTCCTGCACGAGGTTCTTCGTCTCTCGGAAGTCGATCCACTTCTCCGCGCCGAGCTTCAGGCACAGCTCCTTCTTCTCTGCGCCCGTATCTGCCCGGGGGTCAGAAATTAGGATAGGGGGAACGGAGAGGGGAATGGGGGACGCACCGATGGCGACGACGCGCAGGCCCATCGCGGTAGCATACTGCACCCCGAGGTGCCCCAGCCCACCGCCCGCACCCGGGAGGACGATCCAGTCGCCGATGTGGGTGTTGGAGTACTTGATCGCGCGGTACACCGTGAGGCCCTGCGCCAAGACTACAGTCAGCCTTACCCCGGACGGGAACGCCGGGTCAGACGTACCGCACAGAGGATCGACGCTGCCTCGTCGCTCGAGAGCTCGGGAGGGATGGGCGTGACATGGCTCACGTACGAGACGACGTACTCCGAGAACGTGCCGTCAACCGTGAAGCCGCTGCATTTGGCCTTTTCGCAGCCTGTCCACGCCACATACCGTCAGCTAGAGTCCTCCGCAACGGCAGGACAAAGGACGCGCACTCTGCTCAAGGCCCTTGCGGCACGGCTCGCAGTCGAGGCACGAGTACGCAAGCCACTTGATGCCGACACGGTCGCCGAGCTTGACGGGCGAGTCCAGCGTGTGTCCGCCGATCGCGACGACGATGCCGACGCCCTCGTGCCCGCCGATAAGCGGGAGCTTCGCGGGGATGGGCCAGTCGCCCTTGCGCGCGTGGAGGTCCGTGTGGCAGACGCCGCTGCAGTCGAGCTTGACGAGACACTCGCCCGGCGCTAGCTCCGACGGCTGCTTCACGGGGTGGTCTTCGCGGACGCGCAGCGGCGCGTCCTTGGACTCGACGATGGCTGCCCGCTGGGTCTTTGGGATCTGGAAGTGCGTGGACATGATGTTTGGATGGTGAGGTAAAGGGGTCGATAGTGAAATTGAGGGGGATGTGTCCCCGGCGGGGGCATCCAGAGTATTTATACGCGCGGCGGCGCGGTTCCACATGCGGGGGCAGATGACCCAAAGCGGGAGTCGGAAGCACGGGAAGCCAGCAGGCGTGTGGCGACGCTAGGGATGACGATGGACTCGGAACATGTCCGTCTCGCCCAGATTCACCTGGCCAGCGGGTGCACGCACGTCTTCGAGGGCCCATCGAGGGCTGTTCGAGCCTCGGAGGGCCTGACCAGCGTCCACCTGCGCGCGATAGCAGAGCCCAGAGTGCCATGGACTCGAGGTTTGGCAGATGCTGCGCGACCTGGAGCTGACAGGCGCCCGTGCGAGGCCCGGCCTGCGCCCATTCGCAAGCGGGTCCCGTGGACAGCTGGCGTTGAGCATACGACGATGCCGCAGAGGACGTCGGAGGGACGCGTCGGGATACACAACCAGCCGTCGCGAGCGCGAACAGTGCCCATCCCTTCCGAGTCCAGGCCGTTGCCGGGCTTGGATCGGGACAGAGATCTGCGCGACATATCACACACGCAATCACATGCTCCCACAGACCTCGCTAGGCGCCGTATACAACTCCGCCTATCAACGCGTGCGATCATTTACAGGGCACCTGCGTTTACTGTGACACTAAATTCTATGAAATACAGGTAGCCCTTGCAACACGTGTGGTCGCAGCCAGGTCAGCTGAACCGCTGCGACTTTGCTCGTTTGCGTGTCATTGCCGCACGTCGCACAAACCAAATATCCCGATGTCCCTGACGCGGAGCTGAGGAGTGAGGAAAAACGGGCAATGACCTCATACAGTATTGCGACTACAGCTACACAGCAATGACACAGTCTACGGCGGCATCTTGGTTGACGCCACAGCGAGAGAACACCCACTCCAGCAATGGATTAACCGCCCCGAAGCCACAACTAAAATAGCCCTCCGACAAGCGCTGCGTCAACAGCTCCGACGACAACCACACGCATCATCGCAGTAATACACACGATACGTCATGACGATGAGCAGGCCCTTCTGAGCATCCCCGAAGACCTGCTTCGAATTAATCTGGGCATGGTCAGGCGGCGGTCAGGGTAAGCGCAAGGAGAGCGGGGCAGAACGCACGAGTACAGATATGCGGGTGCAAAGCATTTATTACGTTACAGTCTCTACCTAGTAGTGTGATGACTCGTCCAGCAGGTGGGTATGCACAATGTCCGATGGTGTCGATGGCGATGGCCGGCACGCACTACGACGCGGCAGGATCGTCGTTGAAGTAGTTCCCCGACAGCGTATCGCTGTAATCCAGATCCTCTTCCGCCGCCGCCGCCAGCCTCTGCAAATGGTACTTCTTCAAAATACGCGCCACCGCCTCCTCCTTGCACGCGCCGCGCTGCAGGGCCGCGCGCTCGGGGATCGGGGGGAGCGTTGCAAACACGCCGCGCGCGAGCTCGACCTGCTCGAGGTACTCGGGCGCGGGCAGGCGCGGCGGGAAGCGCGGCTCCGCCTCGAGCACGCGCTCGATCGTCCCGTGCGCGCGGATGAAGCGCAGCGCGCGCTGCGGGCCGATGTTCTTGATGCGCTGCGAGAAGTCCGTCCCGAGCAGCAGCGCAAAGTCGACGAAGCCCGCGCGGTCGAGCCGCAGCTCTGCGCGCACCTCCGCCCCCGAGATGACGTGCAGCGGCCCGCGCCGGTTCGTGATGTTGCGCACCAGCGGCGCCTCGTATACCAGCACGTCCTGCCCCACAGCGCGGTCAGCGTCTTCCTGACCATAAGGCTCAAGACGTCACAAGACTCACGGTGTCCTCGCTCGCGACGTAGTCCGCGTGTCCCTGGAGGACGAGCGCAGACGCAAGCGCCTCCGCCTCGTACGGCCCGTCCGAGACGATGCACGGCACGCCCATCGCCTCGAGGATCTCCCTGCACTGCTCGTACGTCTCCTGCGTCGGTGGGCTCGTGCGGCGCCTGTACGACTCGGACATCAGCGTGCTCTTCTCCTCGAGCGCCGCGAGCTCTGTGTGCACTGCGTCCGCGTCCGCGGCTGCGAGCCGCGCCCAGATCACGCCCTCCTCTGCCGTTAGCTGCGCCTGCGTCTTCGACATCACGTACTCTGTGCGCGCCTCCGCGACCGCGACCGCGGCGCCGTCGGACTCGGACTCGGGGTCGGCCTCGGCGGAGGGGAAGGACGCGGCGGATGGCATAGGCACGGCGGGCGGCTCCGGGAGGGAGACAAGCTTGGACTTGCTCTGACGGTATTGCTCGTATAGAGCCGTTAGCAAAGAGGGGATGTGGTCTGCGGAAATCCCGACCGCAGGAGGCGGCTGCTCGTCTTGCAACACGGCTTGGCTTGAGATGACCTCCTTTGTTGGCTCATCCACTTGATATTGTCGATTTGCTGACGTGGTCGACAGTTGCTCTTCTTGCTTCTCTTGGACGGAAACTGGGATGGATTCAACCGCTACTGCGTCCTGTGATAACTCTATCGTTTCGGGAGACGGTGCAGCAGTCGCCTGAGATACGTCTACGGACATTTCTGCGGCGGCCACCTTACCTGCGATCACAGCGGCGGCCGCTTCCGGCGGCAAGACTTCTGGCGCAGATGAGATTTTGGCCGTAGGCTGATATTCATTCAGGGGGGGACGATCCTCAATGGGAGTGTCGAGAGGGGTCGTAGCAGTACTTGAAAGGGCTTCTGCGGCCACTGCGGGAGATTTATCTGTGGCGGGTGTCACCTGCGACTGGGCCTGATCTGACATGACGTCTGTGCTTGATTCCTCCATTTGAGAATGTTCGGCTGCAGATGGGACAGACCGATGCTCGTCTAGCTCCTCTTGGCAAGAAACCGAGATCAATTCAGCCGCTACTGTTCTTATTCCTGGTTGTGTGGTATCGGAAGGGGCTGCAGCAGTCGTCTGAGTGGCTTCTACAGAAGTATATGTGGCAGGGACAGCATCTTCCCTCTCAATGGTGACCTCTTCCGTCGGCATAAGTTGCTCCACAGATGGTATTCCGGTCACCGGCTGTGATTTATCAGGGGTTTGGTCCATAGCAGGTACGATTGCATGCCCTTCATGAGTCGTCTCCCGCAGCAGTAATTCCTCCGAGACCATATCCTGGAGCTCGGGGATGTCATGGACATGCATACGCCCCGGTTCCAGCGGCTCGAAGAAGTCTTCAGATATGTCTTCGCCAAGATCAGAGTCGTGTACATGGACGACGTCCAGCTCGTCAGCCAGGGAGACAAGATGATCCGATATGTCGTGCACAGCATCCACATGGTCGTTAGTCTGAGGAAAACAACCATGCAGAAGAGCATCGGGTGAAGTCTCGAATGAGACGCCGAAGGGATTTCCCAGTCCGTCTTCTACAGCCCATACGCGAACGATACCCTGTTCCGAAAGAATATCGTCGATGTCACTGTCGTCAAGTTCTTCGTAGCTATCGTGCAGTAGCGATGCGTGCCACTTTTGTGCTGTGACGCTCGCCTCAGCAGGCGGTTCCTCCAGAAGCGTAAGAGGCACATCAGATGTCTCTTCCGTCTCCTTTAATATAGACTTCAAAGCTTCTGCGACGCGCTCCCGTTCCCGGTCTTGGAGCGCGGTGAGCTCCGAGACGAGAGGAGCCATCTTCTTGAGTCGCTCTAGCCGTTCGTTTTCCAGCATGCCGCGCGCAGCCTCCTGCCGTCGCACATTACGTCTTCGTTCGTTCTAAGTATAGTCATTAAGAACATAGATAGTTTCGTCCAGGACTTTGAGGACTTGCCTCCATCGCTTTCGCGAGGTTCCGCTTATTGCCATCGAACACGCATATCGCCTTCACACTGTCGTCTTGCAATTCGCGCACGAGGCGGTACCACCCGAGAACATGCCGGTAGGGGTGCGGCGACGGCGCAAAATGGAGACGTTGGGTTATGAGTGTTCCATCGCTATGCGAGAGCGGCGCAAACCACAAGGTCAGCGAGAAACGCGCGTACAAAGTCACAGCAAAACATACATGACAATGGTCTTCCCGCTGAGTGCTTTCAGACGTTCAGGAAGCTTCTTAATGACTTCGGGGCTTGCGGACGGCGGCGGATGAGTGCGCTTATATTATGCAGTGGCTGAACCGGAGCTCACCATATCCTCTGGATGAATGGTCCCAGCCCCGAGACGCCCATGCGCCCCAATTAATTGCGAATAAGCGAGATGCACGCAGAAGGAAAGGCGGCAAGACCTAGGCGGTTCATCCAGTCATGCACCTTGCGGAGCGGCGAAACGAGAGTCGGTGGCGGAGGCCATTTAGACGCCGGTGAGAGAATAAGTACTTGCCTCCTATGGGTTTTAACCAGACAAGGCCTATGTTTGGACTAAACGCGTATTCCGTGGTCGATACTGGGTACTTATTCGGGCGCTCCGGACTTTGCGGTTCTGTTGCTCAGGCTCTGGCTGGTGCTGCACTCGTCCTTCACTCATTCGCATGGCATCATGGGCTCTTACTCATAACCTATATTCACCACTACTCCGGGCATCGACTCGTCTTGGACTTGGATTATGGCCGACACGAACGCGGGTCTCGCTGTTCTTCAATACCCTCGCGTACGACCAGGCGTGTACGATAGAAACGCCGACAATGCAGGAACTCAGGAAGATGCCATACCCATCGACGCCTCTCGACGCGTCCATATTCGAAGAAGAGTCGGACGAATACGCAGAGTTGACCGCGGGTCGGGAGCAGCTATCTGCGGAGACTCAGGAGCCCCGCAGCTCGACTGACATGCTGGTGCAGCTGGTGAAGCAGCACAAGTTTAACGATGCTGCCCTCGTTCACGCTGATTTGACAGCACTGGGTGCCGACATCGCTTTGGATCCCGCATTCGCAACAGCAGCCGCGCACGTCTTGAAGTCCCCCTTCAAGAGCCGCAAGGAGCGCCTTTCCGCCTTCGTAAGATGGTGGTCGCTCACTCCCGAGACATCGTCTGGCCGAAGCACCGTCGTACCCGTCCAGAAGATGATTTTGGACGAGAGAATCCCCGACCTGCCTCTCATAATCGAGTTCGCGCGCATTGCCGTCCGGAAAGGCCACGGGTCGCAGATCTGGGGGTCGGTCTTCGAGACAGTCTTCCGCTACGCATCCCCAGCCGTCGCCTTCGAGTTCCTGACAAATCTCCACCGAGATTTCGTCGCTGGCGTGGATCCAAACGCGATTGACGCCGCATCGAGAAGACGCTTCCGCCAGCGGCTGAGTATCTGGTATTCATGTGCAGTGGGTGCGCTCAACTCGACGAAGAGGATGTCTCACGCAGTGGAGCTGATGTCGGTGGCGCAACAAAGAGGTATTACTATCTTCAAAGCACTATACCCCACCGTCGCCTCGCAATTGAAGCGCGACGTAGACATCGAACGGTTGACTCGAGTGGAGGAATTGTACCGTTCTCAGTTAAACATAGATCCTGGGACGCCAGTCATTTTCGACTCCCCTCCGCCCTCCGTCGTGCCTTCCATGGAGCTCCCGTTTACTGGCGCGATCATGAGCTTTCCGGACAGAGGAAGCCTCGCTCGCGCGCTCCGAACAATCAAGCATAGCATCAAAGACCCGAAGACTTTCCCCTCCCCATCCGCATTGGCGACCTTCATCGAGACGTACAAGACGCAAAGCACCTCCGCGCCGAAAATCCTGCAGATCCTCTGGCGTCGGGCATCCCGACACCGTGCAACACTGAGTTTGTGGGCCCTTGCCGAAATGCTCGTGTACGAACGTGCGGGCGACCGGCCGAATGTGCTCTGGGTATACAACCACCACTTCCACATCGTCGGTGTGCCGACCCGCATGCAGCAGTACGTCCGGCGCCTGCGCCGCCGCGCCCGTAAGGCGGGGCGCACGTCGGGTGGCCAGGAGGACTTCACGCTGCCCCGGCTGCCGAAGCTAAAGACGAAGTTGTGGCCGACCGCGCATCACACGGCGCTGGTGTGGCGGACCGCGGCCGCATCCGCACGGTCGCGGGAGTATCTGGAGCTGATGTACAAATATTTTCTCGTGCGGGTGGAGCAATCGCAGAGCGCGGAGGGCTCACGGCACTTGCTCAAGCCTATCCTCCTGCGCGCCGCGGTGTATGGGCATGTAGAAGACCTTGCGTTGGATAACCTGCATATGTCTGATGATGCGGAGGAGGCGGACTACCCGGCCCCCATCGCGCCGCCAATCACGTTCGACGCCGCACACTTTAACGCCTTCATGCAGGAGTTCGCGTGGAGAATCGGCCCGTACCGTGCTGCCCGGGTGCTCATCGACATGGCGCGTCTCAACATCACGCCCAACAGGCATACCTACACCATCCTCGTCGACACGTTCGCGCGCTACAACCGGAGAGCCGTTGTTTTCGAATTGCTCGACCGTATGGAGGCCAACCCGGCATTTCGTGGAGCGGTTGCGGGCGCGATCCAGCCTGATATTCACCCGAGGCACTATGAATGGCTCGACCTCCCCTTTTATTACTCCGACCCGAACATCGTGACGTATACGGCCGCGCTTGTCTGGTTCGTGAAGGGGGAACAGTATGAAGACGCAGCCCTGGTCGTGGAGCGAATGTACAGTAGGGTCAATTACGTCCCTGGGACGAACCCTTACACGGACGCCTACCTCATGAAGCTGTCAGAGCATATACCCCGAGTCAAGGAGCTCATGTGGGGATACTCATCGTCGTCGCCGGGTGCACTCTCGGAACGACTGAGGTTGGTTGAGAATGAATCATGGTCGGTGATCACATCCCGTTCATGATGATGTTCACTAAGAGCTTTCTCAATAGAGCCAGCTGTGCCATGATACAAGGTCACTTCCATGAGCTGCATCTTCACGCTCGCCCACGATCTGCTCAGGTATATATCGCGCCTATCGCGCCGAGGCACTGCCCATCAAGATGCCAATTCGGCCTTCTCGGGACTCGGTGTTCCAGCTCTGGCATGTCATATCGAAGCTGGAGCTGAGCAGTGGTGGTCCGTTACGGTCCCAGAACAGGCGGCTGCATGTCTTCCGAACATTGCATTTCGGCACCTGTGCATATAACCACACGGGCCGCAACATGCGGCGAGTGGCGAGCCACCTTTACGCAACATTATACAATAAACACGGGAGGCAGCGCCTGAAGTGCAACTCGGATATATTCTCCCGAACTGTCAGGGGTTCCCGCCTTGCGCAAGCCATTGGGTAGCGACGACGTAGAAGGATAGTCGCATCAGGTGTACTTCCGATCATGGGGAGATATATGTTTGTTGTTACTTCAGCTTACGTGCACAATATGCTGCTTGAGTGCGTAACAAGAGCGACACAGCAACGACGATGATGCTGATAATTTACCTCACTCCCTAAGAACCTCGCTACATTAGGCGGATCGTTAATAAGGAGGATGTGTGCCGACGCGGGTCAACATACCTTACAGTATTCCGGTATTACAAATGTATGGAACAGCTGCGATTAAGAGCCAATGGGTTCTTGCTTGCATAACTTCTCGTTCAGTCGGGATATTATATCATCAAAGGGGCGATGGAACTCCTTGAACGTGGCGCAAGTTGTAGGGGCGTTGTCGGAATTTATCAGGTGCTGGCGGGATCCTTGGACGGCGCTGAGAAGCTGGCTTGCAGCCTTTATAGATAAAGGTTCATGCTCTGTGATGGGAACTGATAAGCCTGCGAATTCGAGTCTTATGATAAGGGAACTTACCGGTCTTCACTGTAGGTGAGGCGGGTATCTGGGCCACTGAAGGCTTGAACGTGGGGGACGTCGGTGTGGGCAGATAAGCATCAAGGTTATTGTCCTGCGGGGAAACTCGTGTGGAGCTCGGTTCTGGAGAAGTAGATTGCTCAGGGGTCGGAAGCGCAGCGGTACCAGCACGTGTCCCCGGTCTCTGTTGCGCATATAAAAAGGTCAGGCACCACATTCCCCGCACGCGTGACTACACTACTCACTGAAGATGCCCAGCTGGACGCCTTGGACCTCTTCCATGCTATCCAGCCATTCACATCCTCCAGATTGACATTAAGGCGGTCTGACCAGATCTTGACGACTTCTGGCCTCGGATAAGGATCTTCTTCGAGCAAAATCTCGAGGTTCTCGAAGGCATCGGTGCGACTATTGAGGGATGGGAAGACTGTATGCGGGGCACGAGGTGAGGTCGCATATATCGAATATCCGCCCCGTGGGACAGCACGAGGTTAACTTACGTATCTTCAAGGTTCGAGCCGAGATTGAACGTGCTTCAACCGGTGGTTCCTCTGTAAATGCTGCCAGTGACAGCTGCTCTGTAAACGCTGCGACCTGCGCAATCGCTTCGGGTATTGCCTCGACTCTCTTGTCCTTGTCCTTGCCGTGGTCTTGGAAGTACCTGACCAAGTTGGCGTCGGTGTACCACTCGCATCCTTTCACCGTACGGAGATGTTTCAAAATGATGCGCCTTTGCTCCGCGTTGGGACGCGTTGGGAGTTTGAGACGGTACGCTGTTGGAGGAGAGCTTGAGTATGTGGCTGAAGACAGGGAGGGTGGGGATCAACCTTTCAGTATTTCATATCCGAGTTCGGACAGCCGGCGTCTCGAACGTCGAGCAATAGGCACAGGGGCCGTCGATGGACCTGCTGCGGGAGCGTGGACTTGGTGTTCCGTGGTGGCTTGGATGAACTGCTGATCCATGATGGGGGAACATGGGAGATTTGTGGCTTCCTTCCACAGGCTGCCTTTTTATCTTGTCAGCCAGTGAAAAACCCCTCTTCAAAATGCCAAAATTACCCAAAAACCCAGAAATGTCTCCAATTTATTCCATGGCTTATCCCTTTTATAGGGTTCGTGGGAGTGTTTCAGACAGCGGCTAAACCTTATTTGGAACGATTTACCTCATCAGCTGACATCCGACGTCGCGCTATAAAGACGGTGAGGAATCCGCGCGGCTTCTAGCTTGCATCCGCTGATGTCTATCACTAACCACCACGTAGCGACGAGTTGCAACTGGACTCTCAAATACCACAGACATATGGGCATTTGTCGTGCTGGTGCCCTCGATTCGGGTCTCGTCGAGTGTCATCTGTCGCGGGACGATTAACGAGCAGCAAGAGGAGGAAATGTTGATGCGATTCTTTTCGCGTGCCAATCCTATGTCACTGGGGTGGTCAGCGGCCATCTACGGTCACCATGACTTGTCGGTTCTTATCACCAGCATTTCACTCGCGAAGGTCAAACAGATCACCCGGAAAGGCGGCTCACTCGAAAACATAACCGAAGCAAGATCGAGGCGGCAAGGGTACAGCGCGGGTCGCGGTGAAGACTGCTTCGCCCGGCACCATCCAATTGCAGTGGGCTGTTACACGAGAGTTCATCAAGTCAACAGCGTGGTGATGCGGCCTTCGGACTCCTCATCTCCTTGGAAGAGCATTCTCGAGGGACACATGACTTTAAGGACATTGATGTGCATATTGCCCCTTAATGCTGCTGCAGTTGCAGTCCCCGTGGGGCACAACAAAATGACCACAATCAATGGCCACAGACGGGGTTTGGAATACCACGGTCGGAGATTGACAGACTGCAGTAAGAATAACTTAGTGTTGTTCGGCCACAAAGACAGTTTACTGGCAGTATGGTACAGCCCATGTTTGTGGCCACGAAGTAGGAGAAATCGCCACTCGTTACAACACGATATCGAGAACTATGAAGCAATGGGACAGCAGCTATGTTTACGTGATAACAAGAAGTCCAGCCGGGAGAGACCATGCGGTAGTTTGCGAATAAATATAGAAGAGAACATGTGGATGTCGTGCCGTCAAAATAACCGTGTCCAAACCAAGCTTACATCTCACTCTTAATCATAATGCTGAAACAACGTTCACAAAATGGCTTATCTTCCCGCTCGAAGAACGCAGGGTTCTCAAACGGACGTTCGCAGCTCTGCGCCAGACAAGGCCTACATGAGTCTCGAGAATAACAGAAGCCAGACTGATGACTCACCGCACACACGAAACATTCCCAGCACCACTTGCCGCCCAATGCCTCGACCGCTCTCGCACCATCGCGAATCGCATGTTTGCAGCGCTTGCACTTCGGCAGGCGAAGACGCACATGGCACGCCTCACAGTAGGGATGCCCGCGAAAGACTGTAAAGTGCACGTCGTCGTCGAGGAAGTCGCCGTCCCCCGAGAACGCGCGCGATGCCGGCGCGGATGGTGCGGCCGGCGGTAGGAACGGGTCACCGCACTCTGCGCAGAAGAAGTGCTGCTCGTGGTACGTACGCTGGCCGAGCTCAGGGTCGTCGAGCGTGATAAAGCGCTCGTCGACAATGGTCGTCTCGCAGTGATAGCATTTCGGCGCGAAGCGCTGGCAGAAAGGAATGGGTGTGCTGCGAACGTGTGGGTTGACAAGACGTACCTCGTGATAATCCAGATGACAATACGCCCGACCATCCTTCTCGTAGCTGCTGAGGTTCTCAAGCAGCTCCCCGCACACGCAGCATCGGAAACACGCGGGGTGCCATCGCGCGCCCATTGCGCTCACAGTACGCCCGGCCAGCTGTCCGCCACATCCTCCGCACGACAGAATGCTACCCTTTAGGATCTTGGGCAACTCGTGCTCAGGCACGAATGCAACAACAGGGGCAGTCGTGCTATCATCTCCAAAAGAGAAAGTCGGCATGCCCCCGTCATTAAGTGCAATCCCCGGGATACCACGATCTCCTGAGATCTCAAACGAGAAACGGGGCAGGCTTGGCTTGAAATCTGGGCCCGAAAGGGATACAGCGATGTCAGGCACCGCCGGCCCGTCTGAGTCGTCATCGTCTTCATCCGCATTTGCAGGGAAGGATACTTTCGGGATGGAAGGCCGGTTCCGTCCCTGGTCCGCAGCTGGGATCTTCCGTTCCCAAGTTGAGACATTCGTTGGGGGAGCGGGGAAGGATGATAGACTGAAGGTGGACGTAGCCGACTGTGGTGACATCACAGATTGCGGAGAGGGGGACTGCTGTGACGGCTGCGACGGCCTTGCAGTGGCTGTAGAACGCGATGGCGATTGTGAACGGCCAATGTTCGCCGCACGAGGAGGGGGTGCATCATCCAGGTCAATACTCAGCGGAGGTTTGGACGGAGAGGACGATCCGGATCGTGCGAAGAAATGGCTAAGACTCCCCTTTCTCGGAGGCAGTGGTCTTCTCGAAGTCGCATCCGAAGGCTGCGTCTGTGCCTTGACAATCGATTTAGGATTGCTTTGCGCGGAATTGCCTTGGACGGGCGTTCCGGGGGTGCGAGGCAATCGTGGAAGATCTACAGGCCACCGTGATCCAGGATTTGAACCGGATCCCGAGCTTGGGCCAGAAACGGATCCAGGCAGACCAGCAGAACGTTGCGAAGATACGCGAGGTTCAGCAGCCGGGGCTTTACTGAGTGTATCCAGACTCGAACCAGAAGCAAGTGAGAGCGCAGCCAGACGAAAAGCGAGCGACTGCTTCTGCGGCTGACCTGGCGATGGGGCCACTGATGAATTCTGAGGTTGGGACTGAGAATGCAAGTGCATTGGCTGGGTCCGCGGAGGCATATCTCGGATACCATACTGCGGCGACGATGACCGCGCATCGTTGGGAGCACTGTCCGGGATGACATACCGTCCATTCGGCCCCGGCCTCGCCAGAAGAGCGCTGCTGGCGATATCACTGCTCTCACCACTCTCGTCGTCACTGCCGGGTGCACCATCTTCCTTGACGGCTTGCTGCTGATTCTGGATATGACGCACAGGGGATTGCGCTCGCGAACCAGCTGGCTGAGCAGGCAAGGGGCCGGTGGGTGCTGCGCTCGGAGGCGGTATACTGCGCACAGGGCCTCGAAGGGGAAAAGGTGACGCACGTGGAGGCGAGTGCTTTATATTCGCCTCTGTCGCTCTGGAATCCGGGAGCGGGGCCGGTGACTTGGCCGGCGAGTGCGGCGCTCGCGGGGATTGAGGAAGAGATACAGGTGAGAGCGGAGATGGTTGGGAGGGTTGGGATGACAATGGCGTCCGCGGCTGAACAGGCGCAGGAGATGCGGGAGGCCGTGGCAAAGGCCCATGTTGGCGAGAACCAGGGACGGAAGGGTTGCGCGATGTTGTCGCGTCTGCGGGAGATTGTGGTAGTGGGCGCACGCTGTGACTCCTGACCACAGTGGACCCCGTATCGGTAGTATCGGCCGCACCATTGGTAACAGGTGTAACAGGAGAGTCGAATCCTCCTGGCACGGAAGGAGCAGTATTCCGCCGTTCAAGCGCATACTGTCCAGGAGAGGGCAATGCACGTTTCCACAATGGAACAAATTTCGGTGGCTGAGCGCCTGCACCGGCGGTTGTTTCAGTACCGGCTCTCTCTGGAGGTTGTATGCTCGCTTGTCTCTCCTGTTTCGTCGGACTTGGGCTCCGTACCAAGTTTGAGTCTCCTACGGAACGTGGGATACCGCCGGGATTCGGGGGAAGTGGTCGCAAAGAGCTGGGCGTCTGCCCAGGTCCATCCAATTGAGCGTTCAGTCTAGGTGGAGTGGACGGGGTCAGTGGAAAAGATGATGCAGACTGGACAGAGGATAGTGAGGCAGTCGGACGGTGCACAACCGCCCGGGATGGGCTAGGCGAACCTGCGGATGGCGCTGGAGAAGGAGTGGGTCGTGGCGGGGGTAGAGGATGACGTGTTGGAGAAGGGAACGAAGACTGTGGAGGTACGGAACGAGATGGGCCTTGCGAGTGCGAGGAGAATATAGAATTGCGAGGATCAGGCAGAGGCCTTCGTACTGGAGACTGCGGAGTCCTGACCGGCGATGTGGGCAGATGTGGGGTTTGAGGGGAGGTTATTGTGACATCCGAGCTGATTCTGCAGCTCAATTAAAGCGTAACAAATGAGAAAAGTGCAACGTACCGTTGGAAGACCGGCTGAGAAGAACCAGTACTGGAGGAAGATGCATGCGATGGGGAAACTGCAGCAGATTGACTCTGTGGAATATTGTATCCATTCGGTTGCGCATACTGCGATATTGTCATGGGCTGGTACTGTGATGGGGTATAGGCAGGGTGCTGCGGGTAACTCTGGTATGCAGACTGATAGGCCGGCTGTTGATACGAGGTCGCATTTGAGACAATTCCAGCTTGCGGGTAATATTGCATCCTCGGGTCATACGGCTGGCCAGAAGGGGACTGTTGGTACAATATACTACTATTTACTGAAGGTGCAGCATGTTGCGGGTATGGGTACTGTGTGGGATACGTCGCATATGCGGATGTGCCAGTGTCGGACATCTTCACAGGCCTAATACACCAGCGATGTGTGTTTATGAGTCGACTCGAGCAGTTCGTGCTCACGCAAGTGCTGCAATTCCCACTAACCACAGAACCTGGAGAAGAGACCCCACGGTGAGCCACTTAAACGCTGGACAATCCGACACGTATGTATCACTTACTCGGAGACTCCAAGAGGTTCGGCTTTCGAAACGCCTGAAAACGACGTCATTAGACTCTATCGAACGTCGATGTAGAAAGTTGCGAACCACGCAATTCTACGCGAGCTGTGATGAGTTTAGCCAGAGGGTGGCGCTGCTCAATCCCAGCGCTTACACCTTCAGTGCTTGGCGACGAGCGCAATTCCGTCCGGCGCGGAGTACACGAGCGTGAATACAGAGATGTGAGAAAGATCGCCTCGAGAGTCGTTGAGATGATAGGATATATGCTCGAGATCGCTTGCAAGACTCAAAGGCACGGAATTGCGATATCCGAGGTTGGTATGCAGAACAAGGAGAGATGTCGCAGTCGATACCAGGATGGAATATGTCGGCTGAAGTAGCACAAGTACCAACTAAGCCATGTGGACGAGCGAAAGGGGGTATTTGAGGGAGTACGACGCGGTGCGAGACGCGCTCCTCGCGCACAGCAGCGAAGAGATGTTGATGGGTGTTTGGCGCTCCACCGATCGAGCCGCCATCTTTGTAGCATGATAGATAGATCCATGATGAACAGCAAACGTTATTCGTCTCCCGCTTGCACATTCGAGGAAACGCTCGGGCTGTTCAGACGCTACCATAATACACCGTTCGTAATGTACACTGCCTTCTCTTAGCCAAAAAAGTCCAGTGGAAGGCTCATAAACTCGCATTGCGCCCCTTCGCTGAACACATCCATGAAGCTCGGCAACTGCAACACCCGCAGCGGCTTTGCATTGACGTTCGCACCCGTGACTGGTTCCCAAAGGCTCTGCTTCGCGATTAGAGCGGCTGTGCCAGAGAGTCCCCGCGCTTTGAGAAAAGCCGGGTCCGGGTTGGGGTTGAACGTCCGCGCAAAAGACGCCCAGGTGTCAAGAGTGAGCTGCATGAATGGCAAATCATCAGCATCGCGGTATGGAAGGGTGGCCGTCGGGAGGTTGCCAAAGGTATAGTATAGGTCTCCCGAGTGGCATCTGCGATGCGGGACACAGGAGCTGTCAACGACGCATGATCAAGCCACGACATCATGTGTAGGACGCACTTGAAATACTCCTTTGACGGATCGCCGAAGGGATGCTCTGCATCTACCGGTGCATCACACACGGGGAAGTTTGGGTCGAAACCTGGACTCGTCTGGTAGCTGCGGTTGAACTCGTAGAACCACACGCTCTTCAGCAGATTGTGCTTGACGGCAGAAATGGCAGTAGCCTGGTCCAGGCAGCGGAACTCAATGTCAGTGGTCACACGCGCGGTGAGATTGAATACGTCCAGAGTTGCGTTCGGGCCGGTCGGGACAGGGAAGAGCGAGTTGTTCTCGACCGTGAGAGGAAGGAATGCACCCAACAGGCCAGCGGTAACATTGTCACTCGTCTAGTGCGCCATGGTCAGCAGGGACGCCAATCCGACAGCGCTTATACACCGGACGTACCGGATAGCCGATGAATGCCGCACCATCGTCGCGCATGAAACCCATCAATGTATGCACATTGGCAATAGGTCCAGAACCGTTTAAAGGAAGGCCGTTGGAAGTAAGGAAGGTGCCATCGACGACAAGATACCTGGAGACGTCATTGAGAACGTGTGCTTGCCGATCCGGATATTTACTCACCTTGCGACATCAGGCAGATTAACAAGGGTGTTTCCATCCACAGCCTTCAGGCATGCCAGGGTATCCGTTGCGTTATCGCAACCTGTCTCGCGCAGGATAGGCTCCACCGCGACGCTGACTTCCTGAGGGATAGTGTAGTATAGCGAGTACGTCGTTGCGTAGTTGTCGCCCGCCAAGTTACTCGAAGGAATGGCTGCCGCGAACTTCCCGATCGCCTTCGGCGACGCCATTAGAGCGCGCACACTCGCTGCGCCCGCGCTCTGCCCGTATATCGTGATGCGTTCCGCGTCCCCGCCGAATGCACTGACATGTTGCTGCACCCACTCGAGCGCCTGGATCTGGTCCGCAAGCCCGAAGTTTCCGTTCGTGACACCATCGTCGAGAGCCAGGAAGCCAAGCGTCGAGAGGCGGTAGTTAATGGTAATGAGAACAACGTCGCCTCGTGATGCGAAGTTGCCACCATCGAAAGTCGGGTCTGCTCCCGACCCGCTCGTGAATGCTCCTCCATGAATCCAGAAGATCACCGCCTTGAGCTTGGACTTTGGCGTCGTGGCGGCATTTTCCGGGATGAAGGGTGTCCAGATGTTGAGGAAGAGGCATTCCTCGCTGGTGCCAGAGGTGCCCGTCTGTACACACGAGGGGCCAAACTGGGTTGCGTTAATCGTTGTCGGGCCGGTATATGGTGTCGAGTAGGTCCACCGCGCAGGCTGATCCGCATACGGAATTCCAAGGAACTTGAAGGAGAGCTGATCACGGAAGCTGCAGAGACTCAGCTTTACGACGTCTTCGCACGTAATGCAGGTACCACATACCCAGTGATTATCAGATCCTGCGAATGCACAGTCAAAGAAGTAGCAGTCTCGGGTGCTGCCTGGAATCCGGCACTCTGCGAGCACAGCGCAGGCAACTCACGTAGGCACGAGGACGCGCTGACACGGCCCTGCGCATCGACAACTTGACACGTGATACCCTTGGACGCAACCCAGAATTCTTGAGTAGGTGGCACTGCGCCTTGGAAGACCTGGTATTCGAGGGTAGGCGGCAAGTCTGTCGTGAAGAATGTCGTGTTTATGGGTAGTAACGTCTCTCCAAGTTGAGCGCAGGCCGCTTTCGCGTTAGCATCGGATCGTGTAGAGAGCAGTAGGGCGCTTTTATGTTGAGGAGCATTGGGCCCTATACAGTAGCACAATCATTGTCACGTCATACTACGAGGTTAAATGGGCGCTCACGATCAAGGTCGTTGTTGTATAGTAGAGTGAGCTCGCTCCCAACAGACGTGGGTGACGGTACCGAATGCGCCGAGCCGATGAAACCCAAGTAGGCTAGCGCGATGCCCAGGACAGCCATGGTGACTGGTATGCAGCTGTGAGATCAAACCTGAGGCCAGGGTGTCCAACGTACGACACCGACGAGACCCTCACTATTTATCGCGCGTCTCTACAATTCTTGCTCACTGCGCAGAGCACGGGACTACCCTGCGTAAATTTAGTCGAAATGAGCATCACGAGAACCACCGACAGCAACCTGAGCAGCAACCGCCAGCGCACATTGTACGAGCCGACATACTGAGTAAGCTGAAACTCACGAAGGGTCAACCAGAGGACGCGTGATGCGCAATCCTCCGCAATGGTGCCGCAGGTCCACCTCGTGTAGACCTACGACACCTATGTTTGTCGTTCTACATAGCACGTAAAGGCTTCGAGGGCAGAAGGGGAGCAGAGAGCACGCGGAAAGGCCAATAGTGTGCTTCATTATGCCGTTAAGCCGGGCCTACAGAACCCAGTATCAGCGAGAGAGAAGGCGTATGCATTTGATGGCTAGGATTCAGACACTGACGCATGATCAGGATGTCCATGTTGCTTCGTCGTCCGACTACAAAACGTCAAAAATAAAGTGATGGCAGTAGACATAGGTTGACCACATGAGCGTAAGATGAGAGTGCCACGGTCCGTAGGCGGCCGCTCGACTGCGCCCGTGCACGTTGCGGCGGCCGTTGTGCCAAGCGGAAATTGCAGTACTGAGTGATCCTCGAGTGCTTCTAACTCCAAATAAAGGGTGATTACGAGAGCGGGGTTTCTTGAATGTGGCATCACAACGTCCGAAAGCAGTAGTCATAAGGCGAGTCGACATGAATATACTACGGGGCACCCCGTACAGTACAGAATTAGATAGAACGAAGAAACACCTCAGGTCAAGTATTGATGAGCACCTCATGTCATCTCCACGTCCACATCACCCTGCGCTGCCGCCGCCGGCTGTGGCGGTGCGGACACCTTCGCATCATCGTGCATAAACATCTCCAGCTCCTTGTCCAACTCGTCCGCTGTCTTCGGCTTCTTCGGTGCGCGTCCTGCAGGGCGCGCTTTCGTTCGAATAGGACCTGGGCCGGATTTGCTGTTGTGAACGTTTAGGGCACGAGTGATGCAACTTGATACGCAAGGAACATACCGCGGACCGAGTATCTGCTCCTTCGGGTTGTTGCGGCTGAGGCGTTCTAGGAGAGGCGGCTTCTCAATCCGGTTAAGAAGCGACGAGGGCGCACTTGCAGAACGCCCTCTGCCCCTGGCCGGACGCGTCGGAGGACTGTAGAAAGTAATGGCCATGGGTTGCCCTAGTGCTTCACGTCAGCAAGTGCTCAAGACGCAGCATGTCCAAGAGCATGCGCGCCACAAGTCCAAAACGTTACCCTTGGCCAGCTTTCCGTCAAACCCCTGCTTTGCTATTGCAGCCTCCTCCGCCGTTTCGAACGAGATGATAGCGACGCCGGACGAGCGGCCACTGCGGTCGTACTTAAATCCGACAAATCGGGCGAAAGGGGTCGGGAGCGGTTCTCTTAGGTGAACTCGGTGCATTCGGAGCTTCGTACCCTGATAAGTGGTTCACGAACTAGCGTGCCAACTTGTCCAAAGATTTGCTGCAGATTTGAATTGTCATTCAAAGCAAGGCGGTGCACGGAGATAGGAGCCTACAGTGAGGTCTTTGGGTGTTAGCTCGTAATGTAGGTTTGAAACCATGATTTTCGCGCTGGTGTCCAAAACTGTGCCATCGTCGTTGCCACTCAGAGCTGCAGCAGATAGCCCGGGAGCCTTGTCGTGTAGCCATTCACCCTCCACACCCCGTGGGCGAGCTGCAGGTCGCTGTGTGCGAGACGCATCTTGAGCCGCATGACTCTGATTGAACATGCGTTTAAAGGCTCACACTGTATGGCTTCCGCGACTTGTCGAAGGCAGGCATGATATGGAACAGAGTAAAGCAAGAGATTGAAGATATAAGAGGATCTTGAATGTACTGTTGCGGTCGGGGTCGTCGTTGAACACTGCCTGACGCACGCGGCTAGGGCAGAAAAATTCAAGCGGAGCATGACACTCGTGAGCAAATATGGAAGCTGTTCAAGTTCGTGTTCGCCGTGTCCGTCTCGTCTCTCGTCACCCTCGCATACCTAGTTGATTTGGGACGTAAATATTCAGAATGTTACTCGCATCGTCACTTCAAGACTCTGGGGAGATATTGGTGCAGCGCGGCACCGTTTCTCCAGCGCCAAGTAGATGTATACGCAGCGTACGCTATTCGATCGGCGTCTAATTTGTGAATAACAGTCATCAAGAGTAACTGCAAGTGGGTCCTCCAAAGGGGCATAAAAGATGGTCCAAGTGTCTATATACGCAGCCACCGGATATACAAATCATGTGCAGGTAAAGGGCGTCACAGGGTTAGCGACTTTTGGAAGGCGAGTAGCCGGCAGGCCGACGGACATTAGCTCTGTAACTTACTCAATAACTACAAAAGCAATAACAGACCAATAATACAAGCACAAAGAATCCTGGTGCGTCACCTTCTGAGGCATAGAATCACCCTGATTGCGCCACTGATGACTAGTTTCATCGTTCTCTGGGCTACGTTGCAAGAGTTCTGAACGCGACCCATCTCATAGTTGATAGACACAATTTCCGCGAGATTGAGTACAGAAACACGATCTCGGATGGTAAGAGGGACACTTACACCCGAGCCTTGTGCCTAATGACGTTCATGGACATCATATTGTTTCAACCGTGGGCGCTTGCGCTTGATGTTTCAGGATGACGAGCAAATGAGACGGACAAAATACAGCCAGCTTCCTGCAAACAGAATTTGAATCCTCACATATTTCACGGCCGATGTCACGTACAGTATGTAGGGGAACAATGAGAGAGGATTCGCTTGCTATGAGCCGGGGCGAAAAGTAGTCAAAGCGCCGCACTTTGTTGCACTCCTGGAAACAGCCGGTCTTGTCCCACCTCTTGTCCTGCCACTCAAGCCGCTTGCCAAGAGAGAGTTTGGTGCTCTCCGGAAGTATATCATGGAAGAATAAGCACTAAACTGTTATCGCTGCACGGGCGGTGAAGAGTGTGGCTGTCAGTGGCCCGTCCAGTTGTCGGAGTTCGGAGGAGTTCAAAGTATCGAACATACTAAAGTCCCGTGCTCCCTCCTCAACATCATCAAGTTCCAACGGCTTGCACGAGATCCCTACTCACCTCAATTTGCGCACTCATCCTCCCCTCTTCTTTCCGATACCTTCCCTCGTGTGATCTTCAGAGATCAGCCGTTTGACTTTTTGCGAATTCACCATGCCCGTGGCCGCTACACGCACATTCGTTGTGTTTACCGACGATATTCCTCCTCTTACACAGGGCTCTCTAGATGATGAGCAACCTGCTGTTCCCACTGTGGTCGTTCCCACGACGGGTCCTCTCCTCGTCTTTGCTCCGGACAAGGAGAATATCAACCCAGCCACGGGGCTACGCCCCAGCTCTGAGCAAGCAGCGAAGAAGCGAAAGACCAGCGTTCTGGCCACGAAGCTTCACGTTCCTCCACCGTCAAAAAAGCAGAAGGAGCTCAAGGAGGTGAAGGAGGTGAAGGAGACGAAGAAGAAGGCTTCATCATCGAAGTCCGTGGCCGTGCCCAAGACGCGTGCGTCCGCCGACAAGAAGCCAAAACGCGCTAGCACGAGGAAGACTGGTGCGGTGGGCTCGCTTCGCGCGCGAAGGTCGCCATCATTGCCGCGTGTGGTGGAGGAAGCGGAGGGCGCGCAGGTCCGCGATGGGGACCACGTTGCGCAGGCACATGTCGATTCGCGTTGCTACGAGCTCACTGTCCTCCCGCTTGCGGATGTGTCCCAGGCATATGAGCAGGCCCCCGCTCTCGACGAGCAGCTTGTGCGTGGCTCTACGGAGAGCCCTAAACAGCTGGATGATACGCTGAAGGTATGTGTGGCTGAGCTTCTCAGACGCACTAGACTCAGTTGATGCGCAGGAGCAGCCGGCCGTTGTTGAGCCTGAGAAGACCAAGGTCGAACGTGCCTTGTCTCCCGCCCCACCTAGCAGCGAGATCTCTTCGTCTACGCCAGAGCTTCCACAAGGGGATGCCTCAACCTTCTCCACCCCAGACCGTAAAAGAATCTATACTGCGTTCACCTTCTCTTCCCCCTCGCCATCAGGCATCCGCTTCGCAGCTGCAAGGGCCTCGAGCGTCGAACGTTTCTCCGACATCGCGCTTCAGTCGTAATCAATGATACTTCACAATACCCGCTTCCATCTCACACCCGTTGCATGACCTCTTGCATCACTTCAACTTTCCGGTGTTCAGCCTACATCCCTCACAGCGCACAGTGACTCACGGATTCCCTACGCATCGCATTTGTCTGAAGGACACGCCTGTTGGTCTAACATCATCCTCTCTCACTCACATCTATGTGTCACATTATCTTCCTGTTTACCTCATTCAAAGCATTTTATCTGTTGGATTTATCATCTCTCAATTGTCCTGATTTGTCTCAGTCTCGCTTTGTTCAACAACCATATCCATAGCATACGCATCTCCTGAGACTTAGGCAATGTGTACCATGACTCAGTGCGTACCTAGTCGGAATGCTAGCACCGTCTTAGTCCATTTGTACATTCGCGTTTCTGCTCCGTCATGGCATGAAATCAATCTGGTGGGGCCGCTAGCCGCGCGCCAGTGGCGCACGTGGCAAGACACTCATTGCGCCCACGCGCGGCGCGACTCATTTCGCGCAGTCGCGACGTCCGCCCGCCGCTCTGCCTTCCAGCCTCGGCTGCGTTCTAGGCACGTTATTCTGCAGCAGATATGGCTGCAAAGTCCCCAACCATGACCGACACCAAAGAGGTGAGGCCCTTCTGTTCGCTTCGTGCCTTGGTTGTCATC
The DNA here is from genome assembly GCA_001687445.1 of Obba rivulosa. NCBI lineage: Eukaryota > Fungi > Basidiomycota > Agaricomycetes > Polyporales > Gelatoporiaceae > Obba > Obba rivulosa. The sequence goes on from KV722511.1 coordinate 40,288, forward strand.
AGAAAGGTGAAATACTCACTTCGCTGCCGGTGCGCATCAGCCCATGAACCTTTCCACAGACCCTCCAGCCGATTTTCATGGGCTGGTGCTGCCATGGATGTATTTGAAAGAATGGCAGCGCGATAATGAGTACATTCTCAGGGGGTACAGAAGGTGAGCATTCGAAGTATGATATATTACCTCCGGACGCACCGCTCGTAAGGCCCAAGTAGAACACCCGGAGAAAGATTGTTTTCTGGCATGACGTTACAAGGAGAGCATCGTGTGCTCATATTCCGGTGATTCTTCCTCAGGGAGCAAAGAAGCTGGCGCGGTTGCGCAGCGTCAATCTTCGGATGTACGTGATAACCTCCGATTGCTCGCTATCGGTTCGCGATTCGTGAGGAGTCGAGAACATGTCAATTTCTGACACCGGATGATTTTTCCTGCACGGCATTTACAGATCTTCATAATGAAACAGGCAAGTACATGCGACTCGCTCGGTCGGACGACGTGCTTATGGGCAGGCATTTGCAGTCAATATTCATACCCATCTCTTCGGAGCAATATTATTCCTATATCTTCTATTCACGTTCCAGAAAACGTACTTTCGGCGGTATGAGTCGGTAACGCTTATGGATATGGCCGTTTTTGCAATATTCTTGTCTTCCGCTGTCTTTTGCCTGTTTTCGAGCGCGTTCTTTCATACATTTACTGCGCACTCCAAAGAGGTCTGTATCAGTTTGATCTCGTGGGAGGAAGACTGATGTTGCGCACTCGCATTACAGGTGTCGGCCAGGTGTAATGCTGCGGATTATGCAGGAATCGTAGGTAGGTTGCGACGATTGAGCTTCTTTGGTTTTGTACTCATCGCTTCCCAGTACTCATCGTGGGCTCATTTTTCCCGTGCATCTACTACGGATTCTATTGCGACCCACATCTGCAAACTCTATATCTGCTTCTCATCCTCAATGCGGGGGCCGGTACGTAGAACACGATGAGAAACTTCTGATGGAGCTTGATTGACAAACGGGCTCCCTTCCTCCAGGTGCCGCCTACATCGTTCTTGATCCGGAGTACAGAAAACCTACTCATCGGGGTGCTCGGACAAAAGTGTTCATAGCACTAGGCCTGAGTGCGGTCATTCCGGTGTCCCATGCGCTCATCAGTCATGGCTACCGAAAACTCCTGCACGAAATGGGCTTCGGGTGGCTCTTACTATCTGCTTTCCTGTACATCAGCGGTGCCCTGCTATAGTGAGTTCCCAACTCGACATACCGGAGCTTACAAGTTCCGCCAGTATTCCATGCTAACGGTGTGCCACATCATTCATCTGTCTTTGTAGTGCCATGCGCATTCCAGAGCGACTATACCCGGGAAAGTTTGACTATTTCTTTGCCTCTCATCAAGTCTTCCATGTCCACGTTGTGCTGGCTGCGCTCGCTCACTACGCATGTGTCCTAACGGCATTCGACCATTGGCACAGTAGAGTGGGGGAATGCTTAGCGTAATGATCTGCGTTAGACTAGACCACGGTTTGGCCAAGGTTAGAAGTAGGTTTTTGCAATTTGGGTCCACCATTACGCCACTTAAATGCTGACCTTCGGCTAGGAAAGGAATATACCAGGCATACGTTTTGCACACATGATACGGTCCCTGATATAGATTGGGAAGAATTTTTGACCGTGCAATATGGTCTACTGCGGGATAAACCGTATAAGGTTTGCCCATTATTATCATAGGGTTCCAGTCACTGCTTTGGCAGATGAGACCGCACGTAGATTCCATATCTAACATCTTGATCCGAGTCTCAACGTACTTCTCGCTCAAGTTGTGAACGCGCTGTAGCAATCGAAAGAAGCTCTCCGGGACACTGGCGGGATGACGCCTGTTACTCTGGATTACCTATACTGATTCTGGCTGGTTCTGTTGTTAGTCTAAGGTACAGCCGTTCTGCGACCACAGCTCAAATAGTTCGGATACGACGGGTTTGCAAGATCAGCGAGGTCTAGGAACTAAGCTGGAACAGAGCTCTCATCATTCAAATTCACCCTGTGTCGCAAACCGGCGCCCGCTGTTATTAGTTGAACTTCGGGCTCGATGGCGAAAGCCTCGAGAGTCCGGAGGCTGATAGCAACACCTGCTGCCCAATCCGCCCGATCAGCACTGCAAGGCCGGATCGCATTCGTCATCGACGGGTAGCACACGGAAAGAGCAGCGCAGTGTGGGTCCTCCGTGCCATCGATCTTCTTTTCGCCAGCGCGCAGGGTCTGCTAATGCGGAGTTATTTAGATTACCTGAATAACCCACTGCTTCTTCGTGGGTTTCGCGGCATCCGGACGGCGCTTAGTATGTGATCAACGGTCCGAGATGAGATTGCTCTGTTTCCACAGCGAATATGTCTATCGATAATCCAAATCCCGCCAGCGAAACACCATATGGCATTGGCCCTACCGCTGCAGTATAGCTCCGTGGCGTGTAAGTGTTTCGTTGCCTTGGAGCTACGGATGCGTCGCCGGGCCCGAAACTAGCTCCGAGCAGTAATGCGTTATGAATCAGAAAGAACGCGCTCAAGGGTCTCCGGGCTTCTGGAAGCATAGTCTAGCGATATTTCTCAGGACTTTTAGCCTCAGGACGGGATTGGAGCAGGCGTTCAGGTACGTCCTAATCCGAGATCATGCGGTCCCCGCTGACCTGCTCATTTCGTTTATAACTCGACCTGATTCACACCTCGAAGCATCCCTGTAGTTGAACCATGTTCCCCCTAAATGGCTTGTATGCCGTCTTGGCCATATTCCTGCCGGAGCAACTTGCGACGCAGGTCTCGATCGCTATACCTATGGTCGTCTTCTTTCTCTGGCTATGGGCAGTAATGACACGGGAAGAAAATGAAGACGTACCAGTGTCTTTACCTGAACCCCAACTCCTCAGTATTACGCCCTTCTTCCGATCACGATTCGATTTCCTGCGCCGAGGTTTCGCGCTCACAGGCCAATCAGTCTACAAGTTCAACCTCCTCCGAGTATGCACAAAATTTTTTCTGCGACCCGCGACCCCATTGACGAGACGATAATGTTCAGAATACGGTCGTTGTCCTATCCGGCGAATCGGCTAGACGAGAATTCTTCCAAGCCGCCGGCCTCGACCTCACCGCAGGGTTCAAGGTTCTGTCTGGGGCGGTTCGTCGCATTCCCGCGTGCTCCAGTCTGCAACGTTGCTGATCATAAGACCCTAGATTCCCATGATGCCGGGCGTGACGTCTGATATCACTGCCCGAAGAGTATCCACTATTCACAAGCGCCTTTCGGCCGCTCAGAATAGCGAAAGGCTGTCCAAGCGTAAGTCAATGTTCTCTGTTGATCTACGCCAAGGTGTATCCTTAATCTATTTTCGTGTTGTCTTTTGCCTGTATAGTGCTGCCAAAGATACTGGATGATTCCCGGAAGGCGATGGAGCAGTGGGGAAACGCCGGCATTCTCGACCCATTCGAGCAGATATCTCATGTAAGGCGTGCTTCTTCGCGCTCCCACGGCACTGTCTCGGCGATAACGCTGATCATGCATCTGCCAGCTTATCTTCCAGACGACCGTACGGTGTCTTGCCACGGAAGACCTGGCTGACAATGAGGCCGATGTCGCCCGCCTTGGTGAGCTGTACGACAGGCTCGACATGGACACAACGCCTGCCAGCGTACTTTTCCCGTGGTTTCCCAGCCCGAGCGCGGTGCGCCGGCTGCTCACGACGAAGACAATTTTTGACATTGTCAGCGCCGTTGTCGATGCCCGAATATCTAGCGGTGTTGTGCACGATGACACGATACAGATGTTATTGGACTGTGGCGACGACCGCATGATCATCATCGGGGTACTGAGTTACGATCGGAACATATTCTACTTGCTGACATCGGACGCCTCTCCCAGTTTATCCTCGGCTTGCTCGTCGCAGGGGCACGGTCTACAGGTACAACAGGTGCGTTCTTTCAGTGCGGCCCCCACGTCAGCCCGTGTAATGCTGACCGTCCTCGTGCACAGCAACTTGGCTGTTCACATTTCTCGGCGGCCATCCACAATGGAAGGCAAAAGCCGCCGTGGAGGCTGCAGAGCTGCTGCAATTATATGCTCCACATCCTTTGGAGCACCGTGAAACTTCAGCCCCGACCGCCGCGCCCACTTCCACGTTGTCGTCCCTCAGTCAGCGCCTCGCGTGCGTCCCCCTGGAGGCTTGGGAAGGCGCGACGCCGGTCATGGACGCGCTTCTCCGCGAAACCCTGCGCCTCGCCCAGCCACATGCGGCCATGCGCATGAACACAGGTCCGGATATCCAGCTGGGAGGGAAGAACATACCCACAGGAACGTTTGTTATGTACCCCTTCAGCGACGTGCACCTGAGTCCGGAGCTCTATCCTGAGCCATGGAAGTTCGACCCAGGGCGGCCACAAAGTAAAATGCCCTTTTCATATGTCGGCTGGGGTGGAGGTACGCTGGTTCTGCCTTGCTTCAATGGGATGGCCTCGAGTCTCACTCCGAATTGACAGGAAAATCAGTGTGCCTTGGGCAGCGGCTCGCGCGGCTAGAGCTCAAGCTCGTGATGGCGCTCTTCATGCTTGGCTTTGACGCTGTCGCGGTCGACGCGAACGGCCGGTCGCTTAGTGCACTACCACGTCCGAATTGGAACGACAGCCTAACGTGCAAACCGCCGAAGGGTTCTTGCTATCTCAGGTACGAGCGGACGGGACTTTGATGGACACTTCATCTTGAGAACCTAGATGCATGAGCGATGGATTTTGCAGATCTGTATGCGTAGATCCTTATCGGTAGTGCGAGCGGTATGATATTTCAGATAATGTCACCTGGCATATACACGCTAGCTTGAAATGTACGTAGTGCACCTGTCCCGAGATATGCGCCAGTTATACGTCCCCAGATATCCTGCTGTGTCCCACCGTCCAGCCACCAACCTCCATCGAGGTGGTCCTCGCCGGTGGGTCGTCGTGTCTTCATCTGAGCGTGAACCCGTCCCCGCCCCGGTTTACTCCCTGCGCGTTGGCGCGCTCGAGCTCGATCTGTCTCTGCTTCTCCTCCTCCCTCCGCGCACGGATCCACTCCTCCCTGCTGCGCCTCTCCCTCTCTAGTAGCTTCGCGCGCTGCTCTGACGTCGGCTGCCAGTTGCTCTTGAGAATACGACGCACAGCCTCGGGGCTGATGCGGAACTTCGAGGCAAGCACTGGCGTCGTATACTGCTCAGGATCCATCTTGTGCAGCTGGCGCAGTCCCTCCATCGCCTCGCGAGACAGCCTGCGGGGTGGTGCCCAGCCCTCGGGGAAGTCCTTCTTGATGGCTTCGCGGTGCTTAACCGCCTGGCGTGGCACGGGCTGCACCATGCGCGACTTGTTGGGGAAGGGGTTGATTTCGTTCTCCAGGTCCTCCTCGTCGAATTTCAGCTCCTCGAGGATATGGTTTGGTTTGTGGAGCTTTGCTTTCGAGGGACGCTCAGGTTGAATGCGACCTCGCGTCCAGCCAGCATGTCTTCCTCCTCGTTTGGCGGCGTCGCCGTTAGCTTCAACGCGACCTTGCGACCAGCCAGCTCGTCTCCCTCCTGAATTAGCAGCCTCGCCGTCGTGCTCAGCGCGACCTCGCACCCCGCCAGCTTGTCTTCCTCCTCGTGGGGCAGTGTTACCGTCGGTTTCAGCGACCCGGTTGTTCTGCCGCACAAGTCCCGAGACAGTAGAGTAGAGGTTTATGAAGGTGCGAGCAGCTGCCGCTCGAGTCGCGAGAGTTCGAGACGCAGAGAGCATGCTGTATGCTTAGTTTCGGTGGAGAAGATAAGTTTTGTCGCTGCCGAGATAGCTCTGCAAAGCTTGCCACCTGAGATTTCAGACTCAGCAATATCGCAACTTCCTTATACGGTAGTCATAACTCACAATCGGCGCCAGTGTTAATGCCAGCCGACTTGCGCAACATAATTTTAATTGCAGCTTATCGGAGCAGCTTGCATCTCACTATATTCTTGCATTTGGTTCCGTTGGCCATCTGCGAGATATGCACGGACGAACGAGCACTCGAGGAGTATGTTATGCGAGCAGGCGCCGAGGGAGATGCCGGTGGCTGTCGATCGGATGGAGACGAGATAAACCGTCGAGGACCGTCGTCGGTACAGCTCACACACAACTCGTCGCCAGCTTACTCCGTCGTTTTCCGCATTCCCTCTATCCTTTACTGCTTGGCTCCTCTCTGGTCTCGCGAGCTCGCCATGGCTGACGTCTCTGACCCCAAGATTGACGAAGGTACGCGTCCGAGCCCCTGCCAGCTCATCACCGTCGGACCGTCCCGTGATCTCGGATGCATTTCCTAGCTTACCAGGATGTGCGGTCGGACAAGTCGGACACCAACTGGATACTTCTCGACTACGAGGTGCGCACCGCCAGTGTTCAGAGTCCTTGAAACTCACAAAGCCCATGATATCGTAAACGTGCAGTCGGACCGTTCGGACAAGCTGCAGCTGACCGCCACCGGATCCGGTGGCTTGGCGGAGCTTCGCGAGCACCTCGACGAATCCAAAGCATCGTACGCGTATGTGCGTGTCCAGTACGCTAACGACAAGGAGTCCAAGCGGGAGAAGTTCATCCTTGTCGTCTGGATCGGCCCTAGCTGCAAGGTTATGCGCAAGGCTAAGGTGCGTACGCTGGTGCCATAGTACTGGCAGCTATAGACCTACGTCTGCTCCAGATCTCTGTGCATACAGCAGATGTTAAGCAGGTTTTGCGTGTGTACTCCATGGAGGTGGCGGCGAGAGAGAAAGACGATCTCAAGGAGGAGCCGATCATCATTCGATTGCGGAAGGTATGCATACATACTCTTGCGGGTCATAACTCTCCTAATCAACGACGACTGCATCGCACAGGCGGGTGGAGCAAGCTATGACGGCGTCTAATCTGGTTTGGGTATTTCAACATTGGGTATACCATGTGTATTTGTCTATCTCGTCGATTTCCATTCTCCATCTGGCGTCTTGCATCCACTACAATGGCAGTCCTCGATTGCATTCATCGCGCATTTCCAATATTCGAACCCTATTAGGCTCGCTGCTCGGCCTTCTGCGATCTATCAAGGCAGCTTGGCTGAGTTCTGAACCTGTATATTTATGACTACAGCATACAGATGGGACGAGCCCCGATTTTGAACTTCGATCAGACCCTGTTTCTCACCGAGGGGCTGCATCGTGGTCGACAATTTTCTACCCGATCTACAGGACTACCCATCAACGATGTGAGATACCACGGTCGCTTCTATTTATGCTGAGCTTCAGACCCCTCACTTGAGATTGAGTTCGTCAGGCACTTTGAAATCACCAATGTCGGTTGCAAAAGCTCACCATCATTCGGAGCTTTGAATGTGATGTCATCCTTAGATATTGTCAGGGGCCCACCTTCGTACAGCTTTTGCCAGACAGGATAGAGTACCTCCATTCGCTGGAACGCATTCAAGGGAAATGTGGTCGAGGTCAAGGGTGCCAAGGGTGAAATGTGAGTATCTGATGATCTGGCGTTCGCGCAGCGCTAGACAATTGCATCGCAACTTGAGCTATTCCATGAACACGCCTCTAACGCAGCTCCTATCGTCCATAGCAATGCAGCCGTGCTTATGCGCTTTAAGGTCTGCCCTCAGACGCAGTTACTTGTGGTAGAGCTATTCGAGTGTACGTGTTTGCTTTGTGCGTGATCATTCGCTTTCTACTGAGGATCCAGTGGGCTGGTCTGCAAGACGACATATCAGACTTTATCTCGACACCGAGAGCCGACGCTTTGGCGCAGGTCGCCCAGATTGCCAGAATCCACGTCAGTACCTCCGCGAAGATATCAATGTGAACTGCACTCACGACTGGAACTGCAGCTCACGGGAACCGACGTTGTAGAAAGGGCTCTCATAAGAGGCAGTGAAATACCGCATAATATGCACCTTATAGCTTGGTGGAAGTCGATGGTCGCGCGTGTTGCTACCGACAGGGTAGTCTTCCGAATAGGCCCGAGACTCTCGAAGATGGCGGTGACGAGCGCGCGGTCACCTTGCGCGTACTCTGAGTTATGCACTCCGGCCAGACTTGCAGGCCGGCCAGGCACGTCGCCGTAGCCCGAAAAGTCGTGCCCGCGCTAATTTCCACGCTCACTTGCGCTCTTCCAATAGATACGTACGGGCGGCCAGAGTTGCATCCTAGGCAGGCTATTCAGAACGCACCCGTACGAGTGGTTCGACCTATGTGTTCACCACAGCTAATCATGCAAAGCCGTTCAGATCAACGGTATTATCATCCATGTCGAAGGCATAGGTGCCAATGAAAGGTTTGGGGCGAGCTTCGCCATGAACTGCCGCTGACTTCACGAGTCTATATTGTCGTGACGGGTTTGGATGTTCGATGTTGATAGTTTTACGGATCTGAGGATCCTGGTAAGAGCACCCATCCCGCTCAAAATACTTGATACTCTGTTTTCGGATGAAATCATGTGTTACCTGTGGCATTTTATATGATCTCTTTTATTTATGTCAGGATATAAGATTTTTCGGGACTTGCATGATGCAATTTGAGACTCGATGGGTGTTATTGTGTGTGCCGTATCAGAATGTTTCTTATACGAATATCTCTCGCTCTGAACTGTAAGGTAGTAGCAGTATTTAAAAATCAATTGAGAAATATTAGATATGGGCTGAAGAAACCTCATAGTTCTCGAATAAGGTTGTGGCGAGAACTTAGACGCTTATAGGCCTAAGACGGTTCACCGGCGCTTGCCGACGGCGTTGAGCCTGGGACACGTCTTCCTCAGCACCAGGTGGGTCACTTGTTGGGCTATGAGTTTATTATGGAACAATGCACCTAGATTTACGCCATCATACGCTAAATGTTATTGTAACCAAATGTCAGCGGCGATGATCAGTTCCTTGCTACCGGATTTTAGGCTTCTGCCCAGTACTCTTTATTCGTAGCCTTGGTCAACCACACCCTAACTTTCAAGCAGAACAGCCGCCTTTGATCTTCCATACATTATACGTACCTCTTGGTACCATTAGAGATCCAGGTGACGGCAATCGGAGATTCTTTCTTGACCACCAAAGGTCATCCGACTAGTCACTCCACGAATTCCTCGCACATTCTTAATCGTCGGAAAATCCCCCAGACGGGTTTTCGAAGCCTATCACAACGAACGCTTGAGCAGCGGCGCTGTTAGCGCTCTGTAAACCAGACAACTCACTGGCATTCAGCAACCTCCAGTCTGTAAGCAACGCTAGCAAGGTCAAGCATCGGTCTACAACTGTAGTACTCAGGTACGATCATGTATTCGCTATGCCGCTTGTATAACGCAAATGAAGGGACACTTCTAGAGTTGCCTCGTGGATGTATTCATACGGTACATTCGCTTGAACGACGGAATTTGCTCGGTTTAGACTTTCGCTTCTGAACATCCTGTTGCATTCTTCCCCGGGGCATGTTCGGTCCATAGTAATGCCCCGCAGTTCCGAACATGGAGCCCCACATTGTTCCTGGGTCTACTCTTTGATGCTGACACAACCTTGTTGATACCCTCACGAGAGCAAACTGTCCTCTCGTCTATTATTAGCTCCCTGCCGTCGCGCATGAACTGGAAGAACCACTGACATGCCGAAAATATCTACACGCTATAGGTCAGCGCGACTCTGAACTATGTTTGTCATGTTCCCTTTCTGCCACAACTTCGGAATTACGAACATTGCGTCAGGCATGTCGAACTGTCGGTCGCTGGTATCGTTTCATTGCGAAGTATATAAGGAGGGGAGACAAACCAAGCTCTACAGGCCGCTCAGTCTCAGAACAATCAAGTCTCGAAAGATGAAGGCGTTCTTCGCGGCACTAGCAGTTGTCTCTGCGCAGCTCGTTGCTGCCCACTGTAAGGCTTCGCAGATTGCTTGAGAAGTATCCAAACTGACCTGTCTTCAGACACTCTTCCGGACCTCATTTCCGGCGGCACGACGGCCTCCGACTGGGAGTATGTCCGTATCACCGAGAACTACGATTCCCAGGCACCAGTAAGTTCACAAATGATCCTCCTCTAGGTTCGTATACTGAGGCTTCTACAGGTCACGGACGTCACCAGTCAGGAGATCCGGTGCTACGAGCTGTCGTTGACGGACAGTGCTGGTCAGACTTCGATTGCGACAGTTGAGGCCGGATCGACGGTCGGCTTCAAAGGTATGTAGTCATGCCATCGTACACAACTGGGTTCGACTGACGGCTACTCTAGCGGTATGTTGGTCAACAGCGGTTTCTAATATGGCATACTGACATGCGCATTACCACATGATAGGACAACACGTTCTACCACCCAGGCGTGAGTAATTGTTGAGCATGCTGTCCTGTTGCTTGTCTCACCTTACTGTTCATGGACAGTACTTCTCGGCGTACATGAGTGCAGCCCAGCCAGCGGCGAACAGCGCAGATGCTGCTCTCGACCAGACCTGGTTCAAGATTTGGGAGGACCCTCCGGTCTTCGAAAACGGAGCGCTTGTCTTCCCTTCCCAAAGTAAGCCGCGTCTGCACTGTGGAGCATCTGAGGGCTAAAATTTGTGTAGCCATCGACCAGATCACTTTCACCATCCCCAGTGAGCTTCCCAGCGGCCAGTACCTACTCCGCGGCGAACAGGTCCGTGCTTCGGAATAGCATCGGTACTCACGTTGGTAACCATGAACCATGCAGATCGCACTCCATGTCGCCTCCACATACGGCGGTGCACAATTCTACCTGGCATGCGCTCAGCTCAACGTCGTCAACGGCGGTAGCGGCACCCCTGGTCCCTTGGTGTCGTTCCCTGGCGCATACACTGGGGTCAGTATCGCGAATGCCCTTATGAATCAACAATGGCTGACAGTGGATGTCCTCAGTACGAGCCTGGTATTCTGATCAACATCTACGACCTGCCCTCTAACTTCACCGGTTACCAATCTCGTAAGTTAACGTTTGCCTATTCCGTCACCGATAATCTGACGTGTTTTCTAGCTGGCCCGGCTGTCTGGAGCGGGTGAATGTCTTGTTGCAGCTATGTCATGTAGTATAGCACGCCTTTGAGAGCGGAATGTTTGCAATCTACGAGTCCGCGTCCATTTCCAAATTCCGACCCACACATTCAGGCGACGGAAAGTCAGGTCTACAGAGGTTAAGTATACATTTCAGCATTTGGTCAGATGGAGTGGAGACGCATTGCAAGCCGGATAAAAAGTTACACAAACAGCATCTTTAGGAGGCAAGCAGCGGCGCAACAACTCATGTATACTGAGCTGGGTTTCAATAGCAGTCAAATTCCCTTCAGTCATTCATCTTGAAGCAACTCCGACTGGACGGGATGCTTGTAAGGCTTGATAGTCATGCACTTTCGCATGAAAGCAGCTGTGGCGATGGCGTCCACCTCTTGTATGGTACCGTGAGTTTGTAGCAACTCCTCTAGGAGAGGAAGTTCAAATGAGCTAGCTCGGAGGAGTGCGCCTTTGATTATTGCAAGGTTAACATAGTACATCCATCGACAACAGCAGGGTCTTACCGTCGTCGGTAAAATAGTCCTTCCATCTAAGGCATTGTTTAAGGAAGTCTGGCGGGAACGGGCCGTTCATCTGGCTCATGACCTGTAAACGGACATCCTGCATGTCCATTCCGTATTCCTCGCCATCAAGGTCGAAAGGGCACACTCCAATCAGATTCTCAGAGACCTGCATTCATCTCAGCGGACAATCGTGGTGGGCTATTCTAGAAACCATAGGTCCATACCAGACAGCCTACGGACTAGATATCGATCGGGGCCGACCATTGATACCCGAGTGTAGCTTCTGGAGCTCTGTATCCGGCGACTTGGACTCGTTCAACGAGGTGTTTGTTTATTGGAGTCGCTACAGGATGTTAGTATTCTGGACAAGTACCATGGATACACAGGTTTCGTACGTACCAGTGCTATGGCTAGTGAGACAAACTGAGAAGCAGCTGGAGTCGTCGCCGGAAACAAATCCTGGCAGTGGTTAGGAGATTGGAATAGTAACCACAGTTCCATATGATTCCTCGGGAACAAGTCGGATATGGTGAACAGCGGGAACATCCTTCAAATATCGCTTGATGATGCTATTGGCATCCTGAAGATGAACGAGGGAGCTGAGGCTTGATGCATCTACAATACAAGTTCGAGTAGCCGCACGACCCCCTGGTTATATCATAAGACTCACTTGTATGCACATATTCATACCTGCGATGCAAGTAGTCCAAAGCCAGCAAGGTTCGCTTGACGATTCGCTCGGTCTGCGTGAGAGAGAACGAGCGATTCGGCTGAAGAAGAGCAAGCTCCGATAGACTGAGGCCATGCACATTGGTCACTAGGTAGACGCGGAGACCTTGGTCGCTATCGCAAGCAAAATAGCCGTGAAGCTGTGGGCAGTGTTGGAAGACCGGGTGGTTCGGATCCGCGGAGCGAACCTTCCACAAAGCCTTGTGTTCCGCCAGAATTCCACGGCCAGCGCATAACTAGCATTGCCAGTAAGCACCTTTATGGAAACATATTCCGTAGGATAAGGTCCACTGTTATGACTAGCGTTAGCATCCGACCGAAACATCACCAGTGAGACACACTGATGCGCTCGAGTAAGCCTGTCAGGCTGATGAGTACGCACCGCACCCAAGCTTCCTCACGATCTCAATTTGCGATCAGACATCTCGATCGTCTCGCCAAGACGAAGCGGGACATAACCGTACCCGTCTTCGATGCTTAGCCATACGGGCTCTTCTTTGGAAGAATGCAACAAGTCTTGATGTTTATTGTTGTACGAAACACTCAAAGGATGCGAAGAAGCTCCTTGACTCCGACGGCTCGCCTCTGACCGGAGCCGTACTTGACAGCATTCTAAAGCGAGGCGGCCGACGAGACGTGCCCCTCGTAAACGATTGAGAGACAGCACGAAGTCCATCGCGCTGAAATAGAGCAGGTTGAGCATGCACCGTAGTTGTGGTCGAAGTATTCATACTGTACGGCGCACCAGCATGTAAGAAATATTTAAATCATGCACACAGGCTATACGCATTGCCACAGTGTGTCGAAGGCGATGTATGGTGAGTGTGGGTTTCGGAGTACAACAGCCAGTCGAGCGTTTTGAGTCCTACCACTTGGTGAGCTATCTACAGCGCGTTGCTGATCTAAAGGCTGGAAAAGTTTGGGCTTAGCGGAGTTTGGAGCTGACGCGATACGGCAGCGCGGCACCTCAAGTGCCTGTGGCTCCGAATACTCATCTGCCCTGTTCAATTGACATCGCACAACCGCTATTATATCTCACCTGAAATACGAAACATACATTCTGATGTATATATGCATTTGTGTGTATGTTAGGGACTCGGTAGGTAGCGGTCGTGTTGGAGCTGACCGTAGAAGACCCTAACTTCCAGCCGGTTTCATGACAATAGGCGCCTTCCGATAAAAGCCTTACGCACACGCCGGGGAGTTTCAGCTGGACCTCAGGAACAGAAAACCATTGGGTTGGAGGCTCAAGCGCTTACCGGTGGATGTCCCGCGTCGCTGCTATGCCCGGTGCCGTTAGTTCGGCAGACTTCCCTGAAGGTCCGCGTAACTCCGCCTGTATGTACCTTTTGCGTGGCATGAGCCTATCGATCATGATACAAGGAGAGTCACTAGGGACCAGCAAAAACGACGCCTGTTCTCCTACCAGCTTTCTTCTCCTCCTGGAGCAATCTGACGACCCAAACCGTGGGTGGCAAGGTGGCTCCTGGTCGGCATGATGTCGGTGTGCCATGATGCAGCGCTCGCGCATGGCAGGGTCGAGTGCTGGGAACTCAAAGATCGCCAAGTGGTATGAGAGCCACTTTTGGAGAAAACTACAACTGCAGCCTACCACATGCAAATGATGATGGGACATAACATCACAGAACTCCTGGAACGGGCTCTCACCCAGAAAAGACTTATGGAGGCAGATTTCGGCACGTTCAGCACGGGCAGTGCCGCTGAATGCTTACACAAGAACATCTAGCCTCCACAGCCGATATGGTAATGCTTCGTCTACAGCTCAATTCCTGGAGGAAATAGGGTAAATACTTTATTGCGCACAGGGGTTGTTGAACTTGATCAGTATACCGCGGGTAAAGAGAAGCTGCATACAGACAGGCCCCCTGATAATCCTCCCAAGAGGCTAGCCTCCTTTTGGCCCTATTTTTTCTGGACATGATGCGCAGATTTTTATCCGGATAGGGGGCCAGCCTCCCAAATTTGCCCCAAAATTTCCGGATGGCTGCCTGGCCTAATTTGGGCTCCAATTTTGTCTGGATTCCCGTTGTTGCCTCAAAAATCTGCTATTTTTCGCCTGGCTACGCCAGCAGAGGCTCACTACAACGAGTGTCCTGTATTTAGAATGTACTGAGAGTATGCAATTATCATCCGGCTAGTGCGATTACCAACCACCGTCTACTCGTCCTTCCGTTGACAAAACAGCTTTGGCGTACTCTTGAGTGCAGTTGCAACACCACGCAACCTTCGAAAGAGTTGCCAATCTGACTCATCTAGCACCATTGAGCTCACTTGCACTGCCAGATATGTAGAGGAATTTAAGACCACCACGCTGGTGCCACAAAAGATCAGGCGCTCAGAGGCCGTCGCTGAGTCGTGTCATATGGGTGACAAGACAGACAATAAACATTTCGAACAAATAAAAATGAAACAACCAATATTCGAACTCGCTACCTTGTGAAATAAGCACATTCATCCCATCACCTATCCTCAACCTCTAACCACTGGACCATTTATCCGAACAGCCAGCCTGGCTTGGGAACCAACATGGCCAGATTTTTCCGGACACCGACCTAGAGTGAAACCCAATTTTGGGCCCATTTTTTCGGACAACCATCTGGCCGAAAGGCCCTTTTTGACCCAAATTTTTCCAGATGGGGGGCCAGCCTCTTGGGGGGATTATCGGGGGGCCTATACGGACTCGTGAAGGTACGTGATCTATGTACCGTGCAGCGCAGCAGCACTGTTCCAGAACTTTCAACATGAGAAGGAACTGGATATATGGAATTTCCTCCTTGTATTGTTCCAGAGACATTGATGTATCAAAGAAGCCGGAAAGAGTTAGACATTAGTCCTTGTGGTATACATGCTTGTAATTGCGACTAGCCCATTCCCGGTATATAAACCTAGGCTTCTCAGGACACTCTCATCAGATAGTAACGGGACCGTAAATGCAGTGTCCTGCAGCATTAGGCACAGGGCTGGCATCACCTTGGTCAGTTTTGATAAGAAAGCCAGACATATTAATTTCAGTACATACCACGAGGCGTCCGAGGATCGTGACTCAGATGGAACGGATCTTCGGCCCTTTCCTTTGAGACGCTCTATTTTCCTGCAGTTCGGAGGGCACATGCAACATATCCAGAGTGCTTCGGTAAAGGACGCATATGGCACACCGGTACCGAGGTTCTCGCTGCACCCAAAGTGTACCGCGAATAGCATCTCAAATTTTCTGATCTTGTTCTTCATACACGGCATGATGGCTTGTTCGGTTTGTAATATGTCCGACACATATACCACATGGCGCCCATGTACTCGGGCCTCGAGGCGGCGACGTTCAGGTTCAGTTAGAAAAGCTCTCACTATGGTTCCTCGACAATACTGTTAGAACCATATATTCCGCTTGACACTCGCCTTTGGCGTTACTGGGCCAGGAAATTGACTCAATTCCACTAAACCGTTTCAAGAGAGGCAGCTTGAGCTTCGATGTCACATCGTGTCAGTATGCGATGGGGACTCATATGGAAGTGTGTCATCAGATACTATATGTTCTCATAGGTGACTCTGATGCTGCGTGGAAGCACTCTTTCATAATATTTGACCAAGACTCTGCAGCCAATCCGAAGAGCCAATTATGCAGCGATATAAGCCATCTCGCCAATTGGATCCCAAGCATCATTGCGTAACTGTGTTGGCATTATGCTCAATTCTTCATTTTCATCCTCAGTTGATTGGAAGGCGATGATAGTGCCTGTGAATCCAAAGGGGCGCGATCGCCCCCCAGGTTGCCACTATTACCCTGAGCGCACATATTTATTGACTTGAGTCTCACATTGTCCGATATTGATCAATGGGCAAATCAGCCGAGAATGAGCGGCAGTCCCACTTTGGTGCGTTCCGGCTCCATGTACGAGGACAGCTCGCAGAAGCGGTGTCCCGCTAGAGCACACAAGTGTTGTTCATATACAGCATAGCATCCGGAAGATCATGATGATGAGAACCGTTCAAGATTGTATTAAGGCTCTGACTCCATTTCTAGCATGGATGATTTCAGGATTCTGTCAGAATCATCTGGTGCTACCAGGGGAGTATCTATGGGGTGCAGAAGTATTCGATGAGCGTCATAAGGCAGATACTCGAACAAACGGCCGGAGGAAGTGTTTGCATTGTGGGGTATTGGTCGAGAAAGAGTAGAATTGCTGTATTCAGTACACCAGACAACATTCGCAAGACACAAGAACAAAATTAGATGATATAATAACTGCCCCAGCTCAGCTTTAATTAAACTCCGTCAAGCCACTCCTCCTCAAGCAATTCCAAAGTGGTGGGCCGCTTATCAGGGTTAATGGTTATGCATTTACACATGAAGGAAGCTGCGGCAATAGTGTCCGTCTCCTGAATAGTACCATAAGCCTGTAATAAGGTCTTGAATAGAGGGAATTTAAATAGGCCAGCTCTTAGGAGCGCACCTGAAGAACATTAAATGTCAGTATATGTCAGCAATAGCCATAATCAGTCTTACCGTCGTTAGCAAAGTAGTCTGTTTGTCGAGTGCACTGCTCAAGAAATTCTTTCGAGAACGGGCCAATGTTCTGGAGCACGCCTTGGAGATGTATGTCTTCATTGCTCATCCCATACTGCTTGCTATGGCTCGTATCGAACGGGCATACTCCGACTAGACAGTGAGATACCTGAGGTGCATGTTAAACTTCAGTGAATAACCGTGTTCCTCAAACGATTGGATCCCACCAGACAGCCAACAGACCAAATGTCGATAGGAGTTGACCACGGGAATCCGAGCATGACTTCTGGCGCTTGATAGCTCAAAGTCTGAATATAATCGAACAAACGTTCAGTGCTGGAAGCAGCTGCAGAGGTCGACATGTTGTGAGTCTACATCCTAAGCACTGTGAATCGCGGCATACCACTATTGTAGTCAATCAAGCTAATCGAGAAGTGCTCTGCATTTTGTCCAGACGAGAATCCTGGTAGTGGCTGAGATTTTGGGCAAATGATGGGTGTGGACAATACTTCAGGTATGCTCTGAGAATAGTAAGCCGCAGGTTGCTCATCCAAATATCGTTCAACGATGGTATCTGCAGCCTCGAAGCAGACGAGTGCGTTGCAGGTCGACACATTTATATATGTGAGAGTATGTCAAACCTCTACCTGGCACGAAGATAAGTGGTAAATGCTTATCAGTATGTACGAACTTGCATTCCCGATATAAGTAATCCAAAGCAAGCAGGACCTGTTTGATAATCTGCTTGGTCTGTGGAAGTGAAAAGGAGCAGTTTGGTCGATTGGAGGCAAGCACTGAGAGACTACGGCCTTGAACTTCAGTCACTAGGCATACATGGTAATTACGCTCCTTCCGATAAAGAAAATAATCATAAAGATGTGGACAGTGCTGAAATCCTGGATGGCCAGGGTTTGCAAACATGATTTTTCTTAGAGCTTTCAATTCAGCCAGAAAACCATGGCCGAGCATGTAACTTGTGTTCGCAGTGAGCACCTTTACAGCGATGTACTTCGTAGGGTATAGACCCCTGTTGAGAGCTCAAGTAAGTTCGGGAGAAGGAATAAAAGACTGCTCCATGCACCTATGGACTCGACAAAGCCAAACAGACGAATATCCTCCCCATTCCAGCTTCCTTAACACTTCGAGCCTGTGTTCAGGCATTTCAATAACTTTTCCCAGTCCGAACGAAACATAGCCATAGCCATCCCCAAGTCTTAGCCAGAGAGGCTCTTCTACTGAGGTAGCTATCAGCTCCTGATGGACGCTAGGTCCAATGACTAGAGAAGATCGTTGGCTGCTGTTTATAGTGTAGGCTGAGTTGGACGAGGACCTGAAGTGCGGGAGTGAACAAAACCACGACTGTAGAAGTGGCCAGGAGATTGAAAAATTTCTGGCTCCACATAGACGGAGAAGTGGTCGCAAATGCACCATGGTGGCGCTTCACGATTGTCTTTGCACGGTATTAGACGGATAGTGATAATAAGAATCCAGAGAGGTTTTGTGCTTCGCCACAGCAAGTTCTGGAGTCAGCGCCGATATGGCCTCTGTACCAGTGTGAACGCGTGATGAATTCGCGGAAGCCCACTCCTCGGCGCCAGGAGCTCTAGAGCCTGACCAGTTACAATGGAGTTCTTGGTCGTCCCTTGCTATCAGCCGGTGGTGGCTGATACTGCCAGCTGATACTCTTTAACTGACTAGAAGGACGTCAAACCATATGACTCAATGGCTGAAAAGCATTACCCGAAGCTTGGTCTATATGCATCTTTTGCGGCAAGCGCCGAAAACAGATCTGACAAAACCCGGGGCTCCCAAACTGGTGATTTGGGCTCTGGCAATTATATGTATGAAATATCTAACTGAGTAGGCTCTGGCAGCTAGTTGCAAAACCGTAGCTTGTTGTCCGAAAATTGTGCATAGAGCGAGTGGTACCAGTGCATTCGGCAACCTGGCTCAGCCGGTAAAACCTTGCCAGTGAGATAGAATGACACCTGGGACGTTGACTCGTTCAATTAGGCTCAACTAGAATAACGTGAAAGCACATACCGTGCACCCTAGCGCCCAGATGTCAATTGGCATCGACCATAGATAACCAAGAGTGACCTCTAGTGCATGTGGATGTGCTGATTGCAGTTCGCAAAATTGCCACATCTGGAGGCATTGCTCCAATGTTATCACTATGGTATGTAGGGTAAGATATCCACGGATGGCTCATATGCATCACTCACATGTATCGAGATTCATCAGACAGACAGAAATATTTTCTGATTCTCGGGTGTCGTTAAGAAACAATGGCTATGATTGCACAGTGATGACGGGGCTCAAGGATAACTCTGGTGCAATGCGTGACTCATACGTCCTAGAGGGATTTTCTGCGAGGTACTGCCCGATGGATTCATCTGGGTTGACCAGTGACACCAAGACATTATCCGGTTTCAGATCTACTTCGGTCAGTCGTCTCGGTCATTTGTTCAGACGTGGACAATTTGTACCTATATAAACAACGTTGCATACGGTATGCAGGTAGTCTAGGGCCAATAGTGTCTGCTTGATGATTTGCCTAACGTGCCGCACCGAAAATGTCTCGCCAGATCGTGAGGAGTGGAGTGCTACTATGTTTGGACCAAGGACATTTGTAACGAAGCACATGTGTTTGCCATGAATGCTATTTCTTGAAAATGTGTCATACAATTGATAGTCTGTGCAGTACGGATAGCCAGGATGCCGTGGGTTCACCACACGAGTGGTTCACCATAACGCGATCTCCTCGTATGAACTTCATACGAGGTGCCTCGATGCACTAGTAGTGAGGATTTTCGCCAACACGTATTTGGTCAGATAAGGACCGCTATAGAGAACGTGTCCGCCAGTAAATATAAATATAATAGACATCGCCACAAGCAGATGAATTTAATGACGTACCGATAGACTTGAGCGAGCCAGACACTGGAAGACTGGCCGAATCCCAGTTTTCTGACAACCTCAAGCTTACGTTCCAGGGTATCAATGATCATTTGGCCGAGATTGACAGGCATATAACCATAGCTGTATAGTTGGCACATGTGAGGCTCTTCATCGCATTCAAAAAGATCCTCTTCCTCTTCATTTAGAGACAAGGTGAATATAGGGATCCCCGGAGCTCTCTGCTTAAATGATAGACGTAGTGAACGTTCAAGCCACGTGTAGATGAGAAAGAGGACCGAGGGATTGCATCAAAGGACAAAGAGGATGACACAGGCCGTGGTATAGCCACCTGAGCCCAACGCAATCCAGACACTAAAGATCGCATTAACGGAGTAAGTGATAGTCCTCAAGCGGATGGAGTCAGGTTGACTAGGTAAGGTTACCAGGTGCTGGCAAGTCCCTGGGCCTACCATATTTGCCGCTCAGACTGGACTGGGAATCCGAGCGTTCAGTGAACGTGATCAACACATCACGTGATTTTGAGGCTGGCGCTCACCGCTAGGGCTCCGCAGTTATGATTAAATATGCCCTGGAATGAAATAATAATATTACGTATCATTTTTTCGCCTCTTTCACAGAGTAAGTATTAATATTATAATATAACGTAATCGTAATCATAATATAATCATAAGTAATCTTATTTATTATGAATAAAGACACGAGGTAAATTATTTTTCACCGAGGCCAATTTCCAGCCATTTCCTTCGTAATTATGGTCATCAATGCAAA
>KV722512.1:0-60159 GCA_001687445.1 Obba rivulosa
GGAGTCCAGTTATAAGATGAGTGGTTCGAATCTCGGGGTGTACACTATTTTTCTCCGGGCGGATACATCGACGTGTGCGAGGATGCATCGACGTGCGGATGCATCCCTAACTGCGATGCATCTGTGCAGATACATCGTGCAGTCTGCGAGCGTACGACTCACGTTCGGATGTATCCGTGCGGATGCATCGACATGTGCGATGCATCCGCACGGATACATGGTACGGTTTGTGGATACATCCCGCACCTGTCCGGATTCGGAAGGCTAATCAGCCATGGCGGACGTATCCGCCATGGCTGATTAGCTCTACGGATGTATCCGTAGAACTGAGGCGGCTCTATGAGTAGACACCTCAGCCTGGCGAATGCGTGAGATGTGAGGTACCACACATTTATCGACCCAGATACCTGTGAATGCAATGTTTTTCTGACCCTTCACCTAATTCGACATGTGACGCCTCGAGGCGTATAGGCTGTGTTGGCATGATCCAGGACCATACAGCCTCGAGCTACACAGCTTCGCCAGTGACCACCGTCTCGTCCCTGCTCTGTCTTACACCCTCATGTCGACCATTGTGCCTCCGATGTCTTTGTCCTTGGAACATACTGCGATATCTGAAGCACGTTCCTCCGCGCTGGCCGAATTGGAAGCGGTGGACGTGAACGCGCTAGGCAACATTGCATCGCCGATAGGAACGAGGATCTCGCGTGTGGAGGACAACGTCGATATGATGTGTGCTGATGAAGACTACACTCGAGTACAAATGCGCCGCGAGGAAGTGCTGGATCCGCCTATGGGGTGCGATCTAGGATCTCAGGTCTATCATGAGCAACGCTCCTCCGCGGTACTCCTCCATCCACAGGTAGACGAAACTGCCACGAAAAATCAAGAGTGGGTCCTGATCGTACTTCCTCCATGACGCGTCCTGAACAGTCCATATCATTGTTGCAGGACTTCGTTGTTGTACACACCTATCCCTCTCGCTTACGAGAATCTCGAACGAAGCGTCCCGATAGACATCCCACTGCCTTTATCATCTCCTCCTCGACCAAATCTACGGGATTATGTGTCGGCACCGAGCTCATCTATCACCCAGCTACCCGATGTACAAGACAGCTGCAAGTATAGCGACATCGGGTTGAAGAGGACCGAGGAGCACCTTCCGCACGCCAATCCACATACACCGTCTGTACGGAGCTCACATTCCACACCGAAAGCGATGGCTGAGGATGCAAGCTTGAATGCTTTCCGAGAACTTGGGCCCTTGGTGGATGTATTCCTCGTAACCCCTGAGTCTAAATTCGACCCAGGGCTGGCCAGTGGAGTTTGTAAGACGGTTGAGGAGGCACGATTTCTTCTGATGAAGCATTGGAACCGTGTACAACGGGAATTATACGGCAGCCACCCAAAGACGTTGGATGCGCAAGATATGGATGGGTGTGATTGTCCAGCATGCAGAATTCCGACATTTAAAGAAGTCAAAATCGCAGAAGAAGAGGAGTGGGTTCAGAGAAGAAATCGCAACAAACCGGTATCAAAGTGAGTTAACCTGAGTGGTCAAACAGACTGATGCCGACCGTCTGTCACAGTAGTCCATCCCCGCTGCCACATGTGGAAATGTGGTGGCATGTCATCCAAATGATCGACGACCATCGCACTCTGCTTGCCTGTGGTTGCACATGCAGCTCGTTGCGTGACATTTGCAGACGACGGATAGATCATTTCCGCCGTGTCGTACTTGATGACAAGCAAGACGTGTATTTGCTTCACGATCGCCTGCACCGGAACCCTATGCTTGCGCATTTTATGCGCACTGCGAATGTCTTCAACGCCAGTCAGTTGATTGAATTTCTCGTCGAATTCATGGGAAAGATGCCTCACATCAACCATCTATATGTATATTGCGGGGGCCATTCTGCGGGTCCGTGTTCGCTCATGAGTCGCGCTCTTCATGCATGGAAATCGGTCACTATGTTGGCGCTGAACGACATGGAATTTCCGAACTTCATCAGCATCTGTCGGG
Source organism: Obba rivulosa (assembly GCA_001687445.1). Classification (NCBI taxonomy): domain Eukaryota; kingdom Fungi; phylum Basidiomycota; class Agaricomycetes; order Polyporales; family Gelatoporiaceae; genus Obba; species Obba rivulosa. Next base: position 2,024 of record KV722512.1, read on the forward strand.
TCATCTGTGCGCTCCCTAGTCTCCGTGACTTAACGCTTCATCGTGTGTCGTGCTGTGGTAGACAAGGCTATAGCTTGACGAACATGGCATTTGCAAGATGTCTTCAGATAGAGCAATTGAAAGTATGCGTCATCATTTTATCACAGATATATGTTCTAATCGATCAACCCGGTGCAATGCAGGTTTCTGGATTTCCGCATTGGTACTTGTTCACTGCTCCTCAGCTGTCGCGGACTATTACCACGCTTTACATATGGGTTCGCGGGTGCCTACTTGGCGAATCAGTACCTTCGCTGCAGGTCCATCCAATCGCTCTTCTCGACAACCTTCAGACATTCCACTGCCATGTTGAACTCGACGAGAGCGCAGAAGCTTTAAATAATGCCCTTCCTGTGTTCCTGTCGCAAATGCACCATTCAACTATCTCAAGCATGGCATTGTCGTTTCGAAGACACCACCAGTTGGAAGAACCCCAAAGGCTCTTCGGTTCCGGTGCCGAGATGTCTATGCACTGTCTCCAAGCATTGGACAAGGTCCTAACCTCATCACACTTCTCATTGTTGGAAGCTGTCTATATAACAATCGATAATCTTCACATAGCAGACTTCGTCTATCTCCGATCCAAGAAACATCTGCTGTTCCCATTACTACGTGTGCGGAGGATTCTCACATTTCACATCACTTGAAGAAATGCCGAGGGCGGGAATGGGGATGAGACCAACAAGTGCGAGGCCCTGGTCAGTGGGGGACCACTGACCAGATCCCTCCGTAGCAAGAGGCAGTTAGAGACCAGAGGAACAAACCTCCTCCACATGTACGACAGGTTTAGAACTCCGTGCCTAGCGTTCAGTCGCCAGGGAATCTCCTCTCGCTACATCCTCGTGAGCCCTGAATACGATACTCATATATTTATACTCATACACAACTTATACATATACATCACTATCTTACTCCCACCAACCTAACACATACCCCTCTTAAAGCCTCCGCAATTTTGCGGGGGACCAAGCTCCTTCGCGCAGTTACAGAATACCCTACTTAGCTAAAAAGTTTGCACGTATTGTCTACTATAGGGCTACGCCCTCCAGGACAATAAACGAGGAGTAGAAGAAGTGCGAAGCTATGGACGCGCCCACCTAGGCGAGACCCGATGCACCGGAGGTGAATGAAAGTACTGTCCGCTGTATTTCAGGACTGTGCCAGCTGCGCATTACTATGACAATGCTCGCTGTATCAGAGACACCTGGGCTGCATAGTTGCACTGAGAATAATTCTGATTTCAAGATGCGTGTTACGAGTACAATGCACTTCATGCTTCAGTGTTCACTTTACTTCGTACCCGAGATAAATTCTTCTGCAGCCTCAACATGGCGCGACGCGCTCAGAGGCGGACCTTGCCCGCGAGCCCCTCCTGGTAACGCTTCTCGGCCTCATCCCAGTTGACGACGTTCCAGATCGCGTTCAGGTACTGCATACGCGCAGTGTCAGTTTCAGGAGATACGCGAATGCGAGACAACACGTACGTCGGCCTTGACGTTGAGGTACTGGAGGTAGAAGGCGTGCTCCCAGATGTCGACGCCGATGATGGGGATGTGCGAGATGAGCGGGTCCTGGTTCGACGTCGTTGCGATCTCAAGGCGCTTGTTGTTGGGGTTCAGACCCTGCGTGCATCATTAGCTCCCTCCTCTTCGATTTCGGAGTGAAGTAGTAACGTACGAGCCAGCCCCAGCCGGAGCCCTGGATACCAGCGGTGGCGGCGTTGAACTCCTTTTTGAAGGCGTCGACGGAGCCCCAGGTCGCGTCGATTGCGTCCTTGAGCGGGCCCGCCTTGAGCTCGCCGCCGATACCCTTGCCCTCGACCTTGGCGGGCGCGAGGTTCTTCCAGAACAGCGAGTGGTTGATGTGACCTGTGGGAGCCCGTTAGCAGCGCGCGCCAAGTCGCGTCCCCTATCCAGCAGATAAGGGGTACCGCGCAAAGAACTGGCTACTCACCACCGCCGTTGAACTTGAGGGCAGCCTGGAGGGCGATGCGCTCACGGGGTGTGCTGGCCTTGGCGTAGGCCTGCTCGGCGGCGTTGAGGGCGTTCACGTAGGTCTGGTGGTGCTTCTTGTGGTGGAGCTCCATGATCTGGCGGGAGATGAAGGGCTCGAGCGCGTCGTACGCGTAGGGGAGGTCGGGGAGGGTGTGGTTGCCAGACATGGTGGATGCGTTCGCGGAGGTGAGGATGGGATGCAGCGGGGTGACGGGAGCAAGGAAGGGCTGCGAACGCGGGCGAAAGGTATTTATGCTCCTTATCGACCTCCTGATCAACGATGCCGAGCATGACGTGAGGCGGGCGTTTCAGTCACGTGACGGTGCCCTCGGCGTCCGAAGCGCTTGCCTGTCGCCCGACGGCGGCGGCGACGACGACAACGACGACGACGACGACGACGGATGCGCCATCCCCGCCTCGCGCGGCCACTAGCCTGTCCCGCATGGTCCTTCACACTGCCTCGGATCGCCAGCGACGCGCTCGAGCCAAATCATAGAACGCCTTTGCATGACTGCATTGCCATGACGTGCTCTCCTGGACATCTCAGGTCATTCAGCGCATACACTCGCGCTCTCAGGCACGTCATCTTGAATTCAAGCCGAGGATGTCTGGGAGTGGATTCTTCACCCGAGCTTGGTCGCATCGATACCTCTCTAGGCGTGTAGTACCACGAATACGGTTCATCTCACTCATGTTGACTCAATCAATCAATACATGATTCGCGGTGCATTCCTACACTGTTCCCTTCGCAGCTCTTTCGCCGTCCGCGTTTTCCAGCAGTGATCTCGCCCCATCTAGCGCATACTACTCTGTCGGCACGGTGTGCGGTCAAAAAGGCGTAAAGGATGCACACACGTCTCGTTGTACTGCATTCTCCATGCTATGCCATCTGATGCTGCGCTCAACGGTGGTCTGCCACCATGTTATCCAAGATGATGTGATATATTGGTCTCCAAGACCGCCCGTTCTTGAGATCGCGACGATTGTATCCTTCCACCATCTCGATAGTCTCGCCTCTCTGAAGACCCATGCTCTCCGCTTGTGGCGTGATACTGGCCCTTTTCCTGTCATGCATCACTGGTGCTGCAGACAACGTGCTCAAGGTCGACGACAGCGACACCCGCATAGCGTATAGCAAAAACTCGTGGACACACCAAGACGGTACATGCCAGTACAACAACACGGTGTCCTTGTGCAGGGTCCTCGGCGGTACCGCGTCCTTTTCCTTCGTTGGTGAGCACGTCCTCTTCCATCCTCCGTATATCGTCTACCAACATCCTCCCATGGACCTAGGTACGCATATATCTGTCTTCGGGACACGTGGGCCCACTGGCGTATATCAAGAGAACTCAAGTTATGTCGTCGACGACGGGGTGCCCGCGTTCTGGACAAATGCATCAGATATCCTCTCCGTCGAATGTCAGGTGCAATTCTACGCGTCGCCGCAGCTGCCCGAGTCGGAACACACGCTCGTCATCACTAACTTCGGCGACTGGTTGTGGCTGGATTTCTTGGAGGTGACCGTCGCGGATACTGGCATGGGCCCTCCTGTTCGTTGCGTGCGTTCGTACTGCTCAGGAAGACAGCTGATTTAGGACTTGCAGATATCCGTGATCACTTCATCGACGAGCCAGAGATCCTCAACTCCAGGCCATCCATTCGCAAGTTCAAGCAGTATTCCTACTGCATCGTCCATCGGCACAGCAAGCATTTCCAGTTCCGTGACTTCAACCACGGTCTCAGCCGCCCACTTCACGAAACCGGTGAACAAGAGAGTAATCGGTGGCGTCGCGGCGCTGGGCGTGTTTCTCGTCCTGCTGATCACCGGCATATGCATATGGAGATTCCTTAAAAAGCGAAGACAAGAGGCCCCTGTAGTAGAACCTTTCGGTCAGCACCCTGTTCATCCCATCTCCATCACTCCCCTCATCCTCACCCTATCATAGCCGCTCCAACCCCTCTCAGTGTATCCACCGGAGCAGCCGCGCTTCTAATCTCTGATGCCTCCCCATACACACCCCCAGCAGCCCCCTTTCGCCATGCAGAGCCCGCGGATAAGTCGCCGCAAGTCTTCGAGTCCTACCCGTATGGTCCTCCGCCAGCGACGATTCATGCGCCGCCCTCGACCAATCCGCCGTCTGTGCTTGCGGCAGCCGGGCCCGAGCCGTTAGTTTCCAGACGGTACCCGCATTCCATCCCTCCGCAGAGCCTCACGACCTCGCCTTCGGTGTACCCCTCGCCGTCGGTCCGCACGACAACATGGATGAGCGGGCTGGACAACACCGGTAGATCATATGCGTTTGCTCTAGCAGAAGGTGGTGGACGGACTGCTGGTGCAGCCGCGAGATCGCGCGTCGAAAAAGAGCTTGCATCGTCCCCACCGGCATACTCGCAGTACCCGTGATTGCTTTGGACACGTTTCAGTTCTGTGTGCGTGTACGCCATGATATATATCTTCCGATGGCATGCATTCTGGCTCGAGCACAGACAGAGAAGCGTGATGTTCTGCCGACCTCGCAGCGTCGCCATGACGACATGTTGTGCACAGAGCACTCGCGGTACGGTCTGCGCTCGCAGTCTCTGCACATTGCTTCTTATCATGATACTCTTATCAGGACAGTTTGTTCATCTCTGTGCTGTGATCGGTGTTGGGCGCAAATCGCGCCGGGATGTGTCTTGTTCCCACGGCGGTACTATAATATCTCAGGCGCGTCGAGAGCGGGATGCCAGGACCTCGACACCGATGGAAGCATCCGAAGGCATTTGAAAGCTATTCATGCGGTCTATTAGATGGGCACAAGTATCGCGTTCATGTTGTCGCGTCTCTCTCGCAGCGGGGTGCGAGTTCATCATCGTCTTTTATGACCACCACATCGCCCAGCGTCGTCGATTTAGATGACGGCGATAATCATATCGTCTTCACTGGTGCCTGGGTCCATCAGGTCGGCGACCCGCCGAACCCTTTGGCATTCGACAACACCCTGACCTACACCGAGGAGGTTGGCGCCACCGCGTCGTTCACGTTCGTAGGTGCGCACTTTCCAGAACCTCCGCAAGCACCATCTCAATCTCAGATGATCCCAGGGACATCCGTATCCATCATCGGTGCCTTGGGTCCCATCGGCACTTGCTGCGAGAGCTCCACATACGCTATCGACGGTGGAACGCCGGGGAGCTACGTGAACACGACAACGACGGAGTTCACTGGATACGGGGTACAGTATTATACATCTCCGTCGCTGCAGGAGGGGCAGCATACGCTCCTTATCACCAACTTCGGGGACGTGCTCTGGCTCCACTACCTCCGAGTCTCCGTTTCTTCACCTATGTCGGCTTCTTCGCCGGCGTCGGGACCTTCATCTGTCTCTGTCTCTTCGCCTTTGCTGGTTCTTCGCCTTCCGCTGCCGGCGGTGGCACCCCAGCCAAGCATTCATCGTCGCCAGGCTCTTCGGCTAGCAGCGAGATGCATTCTCCCGCCTCATCGCCTCCACCGCCTTCGTCGGTCATGCAGACGACGTTGCAGATCACCGGGATCCCGACAGAACAAACTTCCTCCCCCGTGTTCGCCTCTGGAGCCTCCGCGCTGCCATCTGCTGGGACAACATCAAGCCCCGGCAACACCGGCGTACCCTTAGCAGCTGCCGCTGCACATCCAACACATCAGTCCCTTTCGCGGTCAGCCATCGCGGGAATAGTAGTGGGCAGCGTTGCTGCCGTCGGTTTGATCGCGGCATGGTTTCTGTGGTATCTACGGCGCCAGCGCGAGCGAAGATTGCTTGTGCACCCCTTCGGTACGTCTGCATTGCCTATACGGGAATTCCGTCTGAATCGCCGTCTGAAAGACCCGCTCTCTGCGCCTGCGGACGTACATGAGTCCCCAATCTCACGGCAGGCGCCCAGCGTGACCAGTGAAATGTCTCAATCAAGGTTATCGTTGCGTGCTCGCGATTCCGACGAGGCAATGTCTTCGCCTTTGCACGGTAGCATGCCTGATAGGGAGGGCGTGACTGGACCAAGCTATAGGACAGACAGGAAACCCCTTCAGACATGTTGATATCCTTGCAGATGTTCCGCAGAGACGGTTTAGAACATGAAGATCTCATTCAGGACGCAGCCGGACGCGAGGTGCGTGGTACATCAGGCTCATTGGGGTAAATAGTAATTCAGCCGCCACAAGTAGTCTGTTCCGCCTCCGTACACGCGTGGAAGTGATGGCGACTGACCTGCAGGCATATTACACAATCGTATGAAATGCTGGGTCACGATAAGAGTCCATGCGTAGTGTGATTTGTCTTACATCAAGACATCCTCTTTCTCTATGGATGATGGTGCACTCAAATTATCTTCGCCGCCTCTGCCCTTGAATCCAAGCCTCACTATTGTGTCTCTATGTACCCCGTCTCCGTCTGACCATGTGGTGACGAGGTCCAGAATTCTCCGTGTGCGTAGGAGGCGGAACAGGAGGTGCTCGTTGGCGCGGAGGTATAGTGCGTCACGGGGGTAAAGCTGCAGGAACGTAATGTGAACCGTCGTCAGGGACGAGAACGACGGCGATGCCAGAGCTTCGTCTAGCATCCGCAGAGTATATAGACTTGAGCTAGCGGAAAGGCCGAACAATGGCGTGCGTCGGACGTGGCACCAATATGTAATCTTCACGGTCGTGATACAGACCGGAGGCATCTGTGAGAGTAATATGGCGAGCGCAGGATTTAGCGTCTGTATGTCTTCCTGCACGGCAAGGACAATCTCCAGTTTCTGGAGGTGAGTCAGGTGAGTCAACGGATGATATTGTTGGCCGGGAGCGAGATCTTCAAGTACGCATTCGGCAACGTCTAGACAGATGTTTGTTAACGTGATTGACAATCGTGGGGCGGTGAGCAGCTGCCAGTATAATGACAGGTTCGAGTCAAGTCTTTCGTCATCGATCTAAACAAGCCGTCGTCATTATTCGAGGAAGACTATCGCGGAAGAATTACGCACGTCAAGGCTGCAGAGGCCCAGAGATCTCGCGAAGCCGACGGTTGCTAAGCAGTACGCTTCCCTGCGTTTGCATGATATAGTGACTAACTTCAGCTTGAGGAGATTCGGGAAAGCGCAGATGAAGCGGGCGAACTCGCCGAAAGACATGAAAATGGCATTATTGATCCTCATGGAGGTCACAGACCTCCACTGAGAGAAGGCAAGTTTGGTGTGCATACGCAGAGACACGGGCGGATTGGGAAGAAATGCCCCATCCACTTCCAATCTAGATATCACGCGCAGTTTTCCGGCGAATTCGACAGGAAAAGTGTGTAGTTGGCTCGACCTGAGCTCTAGCGCCTTCACCAGATGACCAAGAGTGGGGTCTCGCTGAAGTTGCAGTCGGAATTTGGCGACAGCTCGCGTACTGGGAATTTTCAGGGAACATTGCTGAGCAATTCTCTCCTTGCAGATTCTACGCAGTGGTTTGCATGTGCAACTGCAGTCCAGGAGCGCTCCGTAATCGTCGATGGCTTCCACAATAAGCCTCCAGGTGTCGAGAGGTAGTAGAGGTCGCGAGATCACCGGCGACCTGCCAAAGCAGTGATAAACAAGCATATGCAGAGATCTGTAGTTGCTCACTCTAGGGTTGATATCAGTGTTCTGCCTCTTTCCGAGCGCTCCTCTTCTTCTGCAATATGAACTTCTTCCGACGTCGGGATATGGCACCCCGGACAATCGCAGCAGTCACCGTTATCCTCCGATTCAACCTTTTGCACTTTGAACTGACCCGTAGGAGATGTGTCCGACTCTTGTGTCTCGATACGAGACTTGCGAGCCTTCTCGAGTCCTAGCTGCACTGCTCGATGATGCTTTGTCACAAGAAGATGCTCCTCCTCTTCGGTGTCACACAACCTTTTATATTCCCTGTAGATGATCCTGCACTCGCCAGGCGTGAAGCACACTGTATCCACCCTATTACGTGCACTATCAATGTTTGTATCCGCGTCCGCAATGACCGGGGCCGATACTGGCTGCAAAGATAACTTGCCGCCCGACGGCTGGTCATCCATGGTAGTACCATCGTCTTCGCAGTCTGGCGGCCTTTGAGGATCAGATGTCGATGATGCGTTTCTTGGATCATGACCCTGTGAAACTCGAACTCGAATAGACTGGGGTGCAGGAATCATACCTGGCTATTGCGTCATACAAGGAACCTTGATCAGATCCTCAGCAAATGCAGGCAGAAATAATAGCTTACGGCTTTGTGAAGCGAGAATATGGGAACACGACGGTTGCTATAACTGCTCACTGCTGTCGTCCGTAGGCGCGCTGCTCAGAAACGGCCACTTAACGGTATCACTCTGCTCCTGGTTGAATTTCGTTAGATTGTACAGAAGGCTACTTCGTACGTGAGGATCAGATGCGGAGATCGATGTGTAGAGGAAACGGTAGCGGTAGAAGCGCCCGGCCAAGACATGCAGAACGGGAGGGAAACATGTACAAACTATGTCGCGTTCTAAGCCTTCAGCCACCTCGGTTGTAAACTCACGACGACATGATACATTCGGTACTAGTGCCCATTCTGCTTACGACGCCTACACTGCCCAAACCTTCTGTGCCCATTCCCCAAGCTGGCGCAGACCCTTGGCCCTCTCCGGTTCAAACCATTCAACAGCGAAAGGATCGTGCGAAGAATCCTAGAGCTCGATATACTTGACGTGCTCTTCACTCACCTCCTCTTGTATACTATCCCGCAGCGTGCGCATCGCGTCGACGCTGATCTCCGCATCGCCGGTCACGATGCACGTCCGAGGGAGTCGCGACCACGCGCCAGGTGCCTTCTGCAGCCGAAGAAACCTGAACCCCAGCCAGACACTGGTCTGGGAGCTTGCTCAAGAGCGCTCGCCTTGTGTATCTGCTGTAGAAGTCTTGCATGAAGTCGGCGGAGTCGTTGCGCACCATCGCGGAATCGGACCCGAGCTGGGTCACGGCCCAATCAACAGTAAGAGATAGGAGGAGGAGCCCGCTAGGTTTGGTGATGGCAAGGTAGAGCACCAGGTCGAATGCGAGCCTGCCGCCCGCGGAGTCGCCTTCGACGATTATGTTCTTGGGTTCAAAACCGACGTCCTCGACCAGATACCTGTAGCCTGCGATGGCGTCGAGGAGTGCTGCAGGAAATGGGTTCGCGGGGGAGAATGGAGGGCCACTAGACTTGCGATGTTCGATGGTGAATATGCGGAGATTATGGCCGAAGTGTTCCAGAAAGCCGTTGAGGCAGGTCACAACAGGTGAGTTCGACGGGTGCGCTGTTCCCGTCTACACCCGTGGGTCAGTCATTGTCTAGGCTTGGAGACGATGCATACCTCCTGCGCACTGATCAGCCACGAATCAAGTGATGTAAAGTCTTAATCTCACCATGCATATGGTATACGACCTTTTCACCCTCAGACGCTCGTTGCCCTAGTTCTCGACCAGGGCCTCGAGGTCCCCACCAGAAGCCGCACGTCTTTTCAGCCTTCACTCCGTTGATCTGTGCCTTGTCACAGATCTCCCCAACGACGAGGTTTGGGGTCGCGTCCACCCAGACGAAGCCTGACTCGCATGCGATCAAAGCATACTTGTCCTGCGGCTCTGGAGCGATGATAGCAGTATTGAACATCATACCGAGTAGTAGGCGGTACGACTTGACGATGAGCGTCCTTTTGAGTGTCCATGAGCATCGTGGCCTGAATGCAGGGACGAGGCCGACGATGGTCCATACTGGCAGAAAGCACAGAAGGTAGAGGATACTGTCAGTCGTATAGATCGCCTTGAGAGGCTGGTGTCGGAAAGCGATTGGCATGACTGAGACCAACCGACGACGAATTGGGGAGGGCTATGCGCGTGGGAGCTAATGGCGCACTGAAGAACATGATACCTCGAACCAAACGTGCCATCTTCGGCACTCGCAAGTTTCCATCTATATGAATGCAGTGTGTAGGCGACTGGGAGGAGCTAGTGAAATTCGTGGTTTTCGGAACTGATTGCACAACGCTCGCTGTCGCAATCGTCAGTTTCGGCTACCCGTAACGCCCGAAGCAGGAAGTCGACAAAGCGACAAGGTTACAATTCCCTGGCTCGGAATAGGCAACGCGCACAATATAGCAATGTCGCGTTGCCTGGCGCTGCACATGATGGAAAGCAGCGCTGGAATGCACACCGCTAGCAAATCCAGTAGGATATACCAATCGTATTTGCCATTTTTACTATCCTTGGGTGTTTTACACTTATACATGATGCAGAATTGACCATGTGAGACAAGATTTTCGGTCTCAGCGTGTATGTAGGAAATTATGGAGTTTAGATTAGAATTCTTCACCACGCGCCCAATTGAGACACGACAGTTGAACAGCTTACTTAAGAGCAGTTTCTTGGGTTTCGTTCAAGCATACGACGCCACCTGAGAGAAGATGAAGGATGAAATGATCTATAATTGATAATCTGGCTTATCAGTTTTCCAGGGTTAATTGTGATATAACGAAGCGCAAGGTACCAACGCCTGCACTGGAACAAATCACGAACCATGATCCGGATCGACCTTGGAACAAGAGAAAAGTCCCATAGGGCGTAATCATGGACTTCGAGGAGTTTATCCTTCGGAATGAAGTGGAGAAAAGTACAAAAACGAGCCAGCGATTCTGCAGGAGAGGGTCTGCGGACAGGATTAAACGAAGACATATCTTGGAACAGGTCGAGATATCCGGGAGTAGAGTGCACAACATTTTACACAAATCAGCCTAGGTCAGACATCTTGATTTGGATGAACGCACCGCAAACCAACCGTGTAACAGACGAGCTGTCTGATAGATACCTACTGAAAAGGGGTCGCATGGCCCATCTTCGAGCATTTCTGCCGGATGATGCTCTCGCCCTCCAGAGTACGGGACGATCGTGCACTTGACAAGAGTGTCCGAAGAGCACCGAGCAGCGTACCCGAAATCAATGAACAGGTATCGTACTGGAAAGGTGGATCGTCATAGGTGTGGAGGCCAAATCTCAGCAAGACCATATGGAGATTCTGCACAGAAGTTGGTCGTCGGAGGAATTTGTCCGTGGTGGTTGAGTAGTATGCTCTCATTCGAGATGTCCTGTAGACCATGCTGATCAACATCCGTACCAATACGTAAAATCAGATGCCGTGCTGGATGGGCGATGCAATGCTCATGCAAGAATGACAGAGCCTGACGACTACTTCAGCGCGATATAAGGTGCGTACATATGGCTGCTTACGGACAGAATCTGCTCGGAGAACTCGAGACATTCCCCGGCGTCCCTAAACGGCAGTGCGTCACTTGAATCGCATGGTGGCACTACCGCAAACCACCACTCGTCAAAGTGAAGGAATTCCAGGACAGGAGCAGTGGTGTTTCCAGGATGGCTTCGCACTGGCTCTGAGTTTAAATATCTCAATATCTCCAGTTCTTGTGCACCCTCCTCGCGTCTGGAAACAACCTTGATCACGACGTCCCAATTTGGGCTACATAGTGGAGGCATGAGTTCTGAGCTTGTGAATAAGAAAGTCATATACCTGTCTCGCGCAGCCATCGCGAGGGAATGCTTGGCATTATCAGAACCGCAGCTGCACATGATACCGACAGGAACCAGCGTACCTGATCCATTTCACGCTGATGCTCTGGAAAGTCAGTATGGTAGCCGACCAGACCGAACGAATCAACAGCTGGTGGTGCCGAGTCCGGAGGCTCGCAAAGAAGTCCACGCTTCCTTCCATAATAGAGTTTATAGCTCGCCTTCTCGAAGAAATCACGCAAATACTCCCAAGGAAAGAACTAGTTTTCGTCTAAGATTGGATGTATACGTCTCCAAGCCCGCAGGGGCACAGGAAGGTGCTGCTGCGGGCAATATCAGCGCGAACACGGACCTGAGACTGGTTATATCTCACATCATTGGAATCCATGGGAAGCGGAATCGCGCCCTTCATTCGAACAGGCTGTCGACGGCAGAATGCAGTGATAGACGAGCCGCAGGACTACCTCGTGGAGATACAAATTGCGCGCGGTCTAATTGTTGCACTGCCCTAGGGATAAACGGTTCTTCGGCCGTGGTCAACGCGAATCACATGGTTCCCATCGCCACGAATCAGACCATTAGAAGGAATGACTATTATCGCAAGGATCTTCCCGCCGGACATTTGGCGGTGAGCTACAGGCCCAGACATCAAGATCTCATGATGACAAAGATATATGCTAAGGGCGGCATGACTCAACACAGACTTTCCAGTTGACGTGTGCGAGAACGCGGCAGCGTCAGCCCAGAGCAGACCGCCGACTGGCAGTCGTCTACGTTCAACAAAGCAGGGTTAGGGTTACCGCGTTCCTGGTTTGCGCAGTGACTTCATCCATCAAACTGTCTGTCTCGCGAGTTCCTCTCAGTAGATTTGTCAGAAACCCAAGGATCCGTGACATATGATATGGATTGGGTGACTGGTTCACGGATGTGATAGTTCCATTTGCCCCTCTGCGATGCAGATCAAGATCGTCGTCTGCTCGACACACCCAAGGCTTCTGTATAAGGAATATCCAAGAAAGGTTAGATTCTGCCCAATGCGCTTGCAAGGAGCATCGTTGTCCAGCTGAAGTGACAACGTTCCACATGTCCTATTCAGCGGCAGCGTCGTTCTTGGGAGTCGGGACCTTCTAGTCGAGGTGCCCAGTTCAAACTTCTCGCATCTTATTATCCATTCTTAGCTCCTGCCGCCACACAGCTCGCATTCGTAAGCGGCTTCGAGTCAGTGATGCGGAAAAGTGCCGGGAATATTAGAGTTGGAAACATAAAACCGTTGCCAACAGCTTGTACATGCGCCGTGGAGTGCCTGTTGCTGTGCATGCCGTCGATTCCGTCGATTCTTATCCGATTTGCCTCCGTGCATTCGGAAGTTTGTTTCTTTTTGTTCAATCAAATCCGACTCGCTGGAAGGACGTCGTATGGACTACGTCTGCTGCATAGCAACAGTCTTGCTGCTGCGCAGTATGCCTACCTCGGTACAAGAGGTAGCTGGACTTGAAATATTATATGAGTCCGCCCTGATTTCGGGAGCCCGATGCCAGGATATGATGAGCCGTGCGCTTCGAGAAACTCTCATTATGGAAGATCAGATTCCGACCCTCGTGCTAGTCTCAAATATGCGGCAGTTGAAGCCGGAACTAATACGTAGCAATCGCATCCAGCTATCTAGGTGCTTGTTGGTGCGGAGCCGGAGATATATCCAGGCAGAATCTCCGGACAATCTAATGAGTAACGGCCGCAGAGGACTTGCTACCTGCCTCGCTACCCGCATCGACCGATTATCCGATAGGATCCTATTAGACGGATTCGGTAGGTCTAGAATCGCCGTTCTGAGAGGGATACGGCTCGATGCATCAACTACCTCCGTTCCGCCAGTTTAATCTGTCTGCTTGATGTACAATCAGGGGGGAATATCGATTGTGACATCAGATGCGCGCATCATCTGGAGTGAGAGGGAACACGGGAAGACGGTTGCGATAGATACCCGAGTTCAATTAATAGCTTAATGTGTACATGTGCATAGAACCCCCATATCCGCCAATATCATACGTCCGAATACACGGGAGATGTTACATGGTGTGACAATTCTTCGAAGCTAATTTCAAACCTGGATATCCCTTATGATATTGAGCAGATTGTGCATCATACAATTGTCACATCTGGGTAAGCGGGGCCATAGACGATGTGGTTGAGTGCCGTACAGCGTCGGAAGTGAAATCTTGTCGAAGCCTGTTATTGCCAACGAGTAATTATCTGACTCACCACATATGATGGATAAAGTTTCGTCAACCTGAGAGTGCTATACAACTTTAGGACATAACCTTTTTCGTGACCTTTTGCACAGCTGGCAAATGACGGTTCGGGTTTTAGCATGTATTCAACCAGTACAGCGAAGGTCCTTGACGCCAAGTCTGGCCGGAACTCATTGTAGTGAACTTTCCACGCGTTAGGGAGCTCACATAGCTCAGCGAGGCATTCTTCCACTAGCAAGTACGTGAGACAGGTATAACGTTAAGACACAGGTACATGACTGACGGAGCGCCATGTTACGAAAGGGAAGATTTAAATATCACTTATCAGCACGGCGGCCAAGCTCGCTTAAATGCGGATCTCTGGTTGTCGCCCAAACATTTTGAGTATCCTAAAAGCTGGTTAAAACCTCGACAATCAGACGCTTTCCAGGGAGCTTACCAGTTCTTCAACGCAAGTCTGCTGTAGTCAAATGCAAGATACCATTGTCTGCATTCGAGCAGATCTCGTAGCATAATCCATTGAGGCCTCAGAACGGGCGGGAAGCGCCAGATCGCGTATTCATGGACCTCAAGCAGTTGGTCCTTCGGGAATAGCGAGCGAACAGTGCGGAAGCGATCCAGAGCCTCCGCAGCGGATGGTCTTCGGGCAGGATTGAACGACGTCATGTCCTGTAGTAGCTGTAGAAACCCAGGAGCGCAGTGGACGACATCCTGTGGACGGAGTGATGGTCAAGTGTCTGCGTCAAAATACGGATTGAGGATAATGAACGCACCTCAAACCATCCATAGAATACTCTTGCTGTTTGATAAACATCTACGGCAAAAGGGTTGCATGGATGGCTTCGCGACATTTCTGCAGGGCGGTGCACTCACGTTCCAAATTGCGGGATAACCCGGCACTCAGACAGAGGAATATGGGGAGAAAACTGACGCGAATAACCGAAATCAATGAAAAGATACCGAGCGGGGAACGTTGATCTCCATGGATGAGGAGGCCAAATGTCCACATGAGGGAACTCGGCTTCCGGACAGTACATCATGGTCGGCGGGAGTTTTCCACGATGGTTCAGGAGTATGTTCTCGTTTGAGATGTCCTACCAAACGTACTTATCAGCATCGGATGGGGTTCTCGGCGAACATCATGCTCACCAGATGCGCAATGCGATGGTCATGTAGAAAGACGAGTGCCTTGTTCCCAGATCAGTGCACGTCACAAAGCGACAAATGATACCAACTGACTGATAGCATTTGCTCGGTAAATTCGAGGCATTCACTAGCATCCCTAAATGGCAATTCATCGCAGTGATCACACCGTGGCATCACTGCGAACCACCAGTCTTGGTACTGAAGAAATTCAAGCACTGGCACAGTTGCATTCCTAGGATCACTTCGCAATGGCTCGGAATTAATATACTGCAATATTTCCAACTCTTTCATCCCATCTTCACCCTTTGCAACCACTTTGATTACAACGTCACGATTGCAGCTGGACGATAGAGGCTCAGACGCTGAGATCATAACACTGGCTGACTACGCACTTGTCTCGAGCGGCCATCACCAAAGCATGCTTGTGAAGGATGTGATCAAAATGATTCTAGATGCACGGGACATCAACGCACTGGTTCCATTTTGAGCCGGGGTCCCTGGAACTCCTGGCGGTCACCACACAGGTCGAACGAGTCAGCGGATGGCGGCGACCAATCCAGAGGTTCACAATAGTGGCCACGGCTTCGTCCATAATAAAGTTTGTATCCTGATTTCAAGAAGAAATCGCGCAGATGGTCCCAAGGAAGAAACCAGCCATCTGCGTTCGAGTCGATCTGTCTCCATGCGCGTAGATTAAGTGGAAGCGGGTGCTAGTGGCTGGATTAACAATGCGGGCGGTGATCGGCTGGAAGTAGCATACAAGACAAGAATAAGACTCCAAAGTCGGATCTGAGGTGACATTCATGGGTGGAAGCTTGCGATCGGAGAACGCGTATTGCCCAAGTTTCGAAGGTTGTTGAGACTATTAGACGCGCAAGCTCAGTATAGCGCGCACTGCGACACGCAATCTGTGCGTGCTTTATTTGCATTGACTGCCAAATACGTGCATTTCGCCTAGACGCCGCGAAAACGTAGCACTTGCTCAGAGGAAGAGTCATGCTGCATGAGGGTATCGTGTGCAATCCGATGGAAACTTTCGGTGAGAAAGTTGCCGTGTATCCGCAGTATGTGACATTATTGTATTGAGCATTAGCCATGAGGCACGATTAGACTAATCTTGGCATCTGTGCCGTCCGGACCTGGGGTCCCACAGATGCAAACAACGACCGAAGGCGGTTCAGAAAAGGCAGCAAGCCTCGGAACGGACACCTTAAAATGAGTCATATCCAGTCAGATAGTAATATGATCTCACATTATCTGTCCGATCTTTTCCCAGAGCCCAGCACTCTGAGAACTCAAGGCTCCGACGCCTCGATGCATGAGAGACACCTCGAGGGAAACCCTGTGCTCACCAGCGGCTTCTTTCCGAGTTGAAAGAATTCGATTATCTGAGCATCCTCTGCCGTGGTGTAAATAATACCGCTCAAGTATAAAACCAGAAGTGGAGACAGCGTCTGCACCGGCATCTCAGCACCCTCTCAAGTATAAACCAAAAGAGACAGCATCTGCCCTAGCATTCCAGCTCCCACTCAGCTATGTCGTCGAATTCTGGAGATCAAGAGGCTATAAAACGAGCGAAGAATACTCCGATGGGGCAGATTTCCGCTGCGGGTCTCGAAGATTGCTTGAATGGAGTGAGCGCCTAGATCTCCAGGAGCTCATTGTCGACACACAGTTACTGATCCTCTCTTAATGAATAGAGATCTATCATAGTGACTGATCCTGAGCACGAGTACGTCGGGCTGGAGGGAAGAATTCCTAACAGATCCGGGTTTTCGTCGGTATGTGTCACGATGGTATTGCGTAGACTGGTGTTCTCGAAGCTGATTAAATTGTCCCAGCAACGTGATGGCAGATATTTATACAAGGCCGTGATCTTCCTGGATCAAGGACAGACTGACGTCATCCGACTATATACTGATCAATTCAAGGTCACCAACACCACCGTGCAGAAGGCAACTGCAGTGCAGCTAGGAGGAATGGCATATGCGAGATACCGCCAGATGTAAAATGAAGATTTGTGACATCCCGACGCTATGTTCTACTCCGTTCTTGTATAATTCATCATCACCATGAAGGAAGTGCCGATTATTTGTATTTGTGGGAGCGAAAACATTATGAGTTGCAGTCATTTGCGGCCGCATTGAGAGACACGATATAGCTTCGGGATGATGACACCAAATTCGACAAAGTCAGGGATATGAACACACGCACAGATCTGGGGAGCAATTTTCGGTAGTGAAGACGTGCTTCATCTTCATAATGCGGACGGTTTGCGATTCACAGTAGACGCATGAGGTTCTTGTGGTCAGTACATGCCCAGCGCTCTCATTGATCTTGACTGATCGATTTCTGAGGCTCATTAAGTCTCACGAAGTACAGACTACATCCATGTAACATGCGATTGTGGATAGGGTGTTCCATCCTTACGATGACCAATTGGTATGAGCAACAAATAACGTACTCAGTGAGCACGATGTGGAAGGGCGGTATCAGGGCTTTGAAGTAGGCAATAAGAGCAAGACATTATAGAATTATAGAACTCAAGATCGATTCATTCGTATCGAGACAGTGACAGCGGGACAGCTTCTCAAAGACTGTTCTGTGGCATTTGTCTAAGTACATACAGTAACCTGAAAGACAATACGTGATCCGAGCATTTTGGATTGACAATTGAGCTTACCAGTCTTTCATCGCATGTGTGATGTAGTCAATGGTGAACTACCATCGTCTGCATTCGAGAAAATCACGAACCATCACCCAGGATTCCGCCTTTCCGAATAATTCGCGCAGGTATTGTCAAGTCCAGGGCCAATCCTTGTTCAAGAGAAGATGCAACCGTCTCCAAGCTAGCAGAGAGATATGGAGCTGCTGGTGCGAGATACAAATCTGACATCGCTCCCATATTCGTCAGGGTCAACCGCAAATGTTGCCACACTGGTCATAAAAATAGAATATTAGCAGGAGGCCGTAGCGGACATTGATGGAACGCAGACAAATTGTGTCGCTGATCCCGTGTTGCAATTTGCGCATGCTCTATTTGTAGCGACTGCCAATGAGTATCGTTTCTTCGGCCGGAGCCGAAGCGGATCGGTGTCAATCGCATCAGGACGGCTACAACTGTCAAAACGACAGGATGGCAGGTTCGAGGCCGGAGCCGCTAAGGAACTGATAGCTGTGGGTCTGATGAATTGAAAGGAATGAGCTTCGCTCAATGTAGGAAACCCGTGGATGTAAATGTCATAACTTCAGTACTTAAATACACGTTTAGAGCACGTACTAAAATTTGTGATAATTCTGGATCAACCATTTGTAGTCTGCAGCAAGGGGTGGTCGAGATAAGCGTGAGAGCGATGAGGAAAACGCAGAATCGAACAAGTTCCAAGCACTACACACCTGTGATCAGTAGAGCGTCATAGCACAGACAACTCCGCAATAAGTCCTTCAACGCAGCTCTGAGACCAAGCTAGAAACGCGGATATGGGGGTATTACTCAGCAAAATGTGGCAAATTAGAGACCTTCCGAAGTGAAAAGGATTCCGGAATGCCATCGATGTCGAGCGTTGTCTTGGGCTGGCAGACGGAGATGAGCCAGTGCTGGGGATACGGTCGTGAGAAGGTATCACGTGTGGGTGCATCGCACTCAACGAGACGCGACCTGCAAGCCGACTTTCAGCGCTTCAGCATTTGCCCTATACCATCACTCACGCCGCTCACGAACCAGTGGAACAAACTCGCATATAACTACTCACCTCACTTCTTCTTCCATTCACCATACATTTTTTACACATCCCTCTCCGAGTCCTGACTCCTCTCTAGTTGTATCAGCTCACGGTGAGCGAACGCAATACTACTGAGTCTTCCGCACTCAGGAACGATAGGGAGACGAGCATCAACAGGAGCAACAAGCAACCTTTCCATGTCAAAATTGCCGTGATCAATGACCCTGGTCAGATGCTTGCCCGCAGGGATGGGTTTGCGCCCTTTGGGATGGCTCTGCCGCACGACGCAGTTGCCGAGAGCGAGGAGGATGGGTTGGTGAGCGAAAGTGTACGGTGTGCTTCCTTGGCCGTGCCATTGAACGTAAATGCTGATTAGTCCATGCAGCCCGTCGAACAGGACGCTCTGCAGGATGCAACTGCAGGGTTCCCTGCTCGTGGAGGTCCTGCTGTCGCTGGAGAACCTGGGCTGGAATCACTCGAAAGGACACCGTTCATCGAGGATTTTCTCGATGACGCTTCAAGCCTCGACGGCGATCCACGTATGGATGACATTCCCTTAGTTCTCGTTCACGACCTCTGATTATCGCAACGGAGTAGCTTAGACGCATGAGGTGACTCATAACGTGCGTTTCCCGTTTTGGCTAGCATCCAGGATTCGGGATTCTGGAAGCTGATTGTGTCGCTGAGGAGGTCGGCGTTCAGAATGCTCGTCGACGATGCCCGTTAATTACGTGATGCTGCTGCGTTCCCGATGCAAACTGGAAGTCATTCATACATCAGCGGTACCGCTGGGTCTTCTGGTTGGTAGTCCAGACGGGCCTCCAGATAATTTGTGAACTTACGAAAGTAGAGTTTGTTCCGCCTCGATCTTTTAGAATTACGGTAATGCATGAAATAAGATCCGGATTGTCGTCGGCGCCATGCTTAGGACCGATGGAGAACTGTCCAGCATGTAGTGAGCCGACGCCGGAAGCAATACGCAGCTTTCGGTCCCAGGCTACTTTTGGGAGCGATCTATGGTCACGAAGATGTGCGTAGTGTTCACAGAGCGGATGTTTTGCGATCGATAGTAGACGCATGAGCCAATTTGGACCAGCGCTGTCATTGATCTTGGTCGATCGATTCCCAAGGCTCATGGGTTCACACAGCCTGGCCGCAATATCGGTAATTTGTGAACGGCGCGGCTGAATTAGAGCATATATGACTTTGAGAATTTAGAGGACACCCGTTGCATAGCCGCAACCATTCAGACAGATCTCAGCTTCTTCTGCGCCGCGGTTGTATGTTCAGGAATGTAACAGTTGTCTACGAAGAGAACATGAAACGCCGACCACGATGACCAGTAGATACATGAGACGGATTCTCTGTTTAAAGACCAAGATGTTACAGGTAATATGCCCTTGTAACCGAACAAAACAGAGAACAAGGTAGAAGGTATAATTGGATTCCTTCGTCACGAACCAGATCGAGACAGCGACGGTGGAACAGTTCGCTCAAGGGCCGTTCTTTGGCTTTCGTCCAAGCACATGGAGTACCCTGAGGGACGATGAGTGGTTCGCACATCTGGGATTGACAGGTTGGCTTACCAGTCTTTCAGAGCATGTGTGATGTAGTCAAACGTGAAGTACCATCGTCTGCATTCGAGCAAATCACGAACCATGACCCAGTGCGGCCTTGGAACAAGGGGAAATGAGAATAGGGCATATTCATGAACTTCATGGAGCTGATCCTTCGGGAAGAGATGGCGAAAAGCACGAAAACGAGCAAGCGATTCTGCAGCAGATGGCCTGCGGGCAGGATTAAACGAGGACATATCTTGCAACAACTCGAGAAACCCGGGCGTAGAGTGCACAACGTCCTGTCAATGGACAGCTGTTAGCCTAGCTCAGACGTCGCGAATTGGATGAACGCACCGCAAACCACCCGTAGAACAGGCGTGCAGTCTGATAGACATCGACTGCAAAGGGGTTACAGGGATTACTTTCTAACGCTTCTGCCGGGCGGTGCTCTCGACCTCCAGAGTTTGGGACGGCCGTGCAGGCTGAAAGAGGAGCGTCCGGTGGAAATCGAACTGAATATCCAAAATCGATGAGTAGATACTGTACTGGGAAGGTGGATCGCCATGGGTGTGGAGGCCAGATTGCGACAAAACCATATGGAGACTCTGGACAGAAATCAGTGGTGTCCGGGATTTGTCCACGATGGTTCAGCAGTATGTTTTCGTTTGAAATGTCCTGTAGATAGTTCTGATCAGTGTTTACTTCAATGCGCAGAAGTATTCGAGCATACCAGATGTGCAATTCGATGATTATGCAAGAATGCAAGAGCCTGAAGATACATCGGCACGTCTTGCAAAGCGCGTGGGAATGGCAGCTCACCGATAGGATCTGGTCAGAGAACTCGAGGCACTCCCCTGCATCTCTGAAAGGTAATGAATCACTAGGATCGCACCGTGGCATCACTGCAAATCGCCAATCGTCGAAATGGAGGAAATCCAAGATGGGAACAGTGGTATTTCCAGCATAACTTCGCAATGGCTCGGAGTTGAGATATTGCAGTATTTCTAGCTCTTTTGCGCCTTCATCACCCTTGGAAACAACTTTGATTACGACGTCGCGATTTGCGCTATGAAGCCGAGGTGTAAATTAGAGATTGTGGCGTGAGCGATTCGCGCACCTGTCCCAGGCGGCCATTGCTAGGGGATACTATAAATCATTAGAGACGAGGTCGTACATATATAAAACAGACTGCCTCACTGGCTCCATTTTGAGTTGATGTTTAGGAAAATCTACGCGATCACCAAACAGACCAAATGAATCAACAGACGGTGGTGACGAGTCCGGAGGGTCACAGAATAAGCCCTGGTTCCGTCCATAGTACAGTGCGTATCCCGAGTTTCCAAAGAATTCGCGCAGAGATTCCCAAGGCCAAAACCAGTCCTCATTCAAGAGAGGATGTAGCCGCCTCCAAGCCAGCAGAGAGATGGGGAGCTGCTGCTGCGAAAAACATCAGAGTAAATATGAACATGATGATCATAGCTCACAGATTCATCACGATTAACCACAGGCAAGACCACACTAGTCATAAGAGCAGGCTATTAACTGGCAGAAAGATGCACTGGACGATGGAGACAGTCGTGTTGCAACTTGCGCGTGCTCTATTTGTCGCAATTGCCAAATGGGTGCCGTGTCTCTTCGGCCGAAGCCGAACCGGATCAGTGTCAGCCACGAGACATTGGTCTTGGAAACTGGCACATACATTCGCGTGGATTCTCCTACGGAAATCTGACGGCGAGCGGGAAGTTCGAACAGGCCGAGACTCTGATGGTAGACACGGATATTTTGATCGGGCTCGGAGTCAAGCCATCAGGAGTCCCGTTGGCTGAGTCCATTATGGGACGGGGAAGTCGGGGACCCACAGATGTAAATATCCGATGTTGATGTATAGCCTTAATGCTCGTCCCGCAGTATTTGTGTGTCATTCCAAGGAGATGAGCCAAATATACTTGTTCATCCTTGTTATCGAGCTGATCTTTTCTCACCTCCGGGCGAAGCTGCGCGCTCCGATGCCTCTGCTCCCAAGAAGGACCGTAATGTCATCCGAGTATGATTTCCTGTTTAGCATTCTAGTCGTTCAGAAGCAAAAAGAAGCTGTGTCAGGTCGAATCACGGGAAGCGTGGAACTGCAGGTATATAAACTACAAACCATGCTGATGTCTGAGCGGCGAGCATACCCTTTTAGCATCAATCACGCAAGTATCATAATGTCGAACTCTCAAGACCAAGAAGCAATCAACAGAGCTAGGAAAACCCCAATGGGTCAACTAGCTTCCGCAGGAATTGAGAATATATTGACAGGTGTCCGTATATGTTATAAGTGAGAGCTCTTCGGCATATATGCTGATATATTGCACAGCAATACGTGCAGATCAACATGCCCGGTACCGTGTATCACGGACTGGTGGGGCAAATTCCTCCCAGATCCGCTTTCTCCACTGTGCGCATTATACACCTCACTGTTTCTATAACTAGTGTATCTAATGCTGTTGCTTCAGGATGGATCCGGCAACCGCCAATACACAGTTCAGTTGAAACTGTACAACGGCGAAGTGGTCTTCTTGAAAGCATTACAGTATCAGCTCACGTGGCCTAACGGTGTCTATCAAGCGACTTCTGCGGGAATGTCCCAAGCGACATACCGGCGGATGTAAAGCAAGATCATTTGCCATGCCGAGTCGCAGGACGGTCGTCTGTGTGAGCGGAACAAGCATGATCCTATTCTACATCCTATTCTACGCCTGTAGTGTTGTTTCAGAATGTGATTCCTGGACTAGAAGTTTGTCCATATAATAATATAACTACGAACTGATCAGATGCCAATATTTGAGGCAAGAGACGGGGTCAGTCATGCGACTCGATGTACGTTATTCTCCGTAAACGAAGCAGTAAATGCGTACCAGAGACGAGATCTTTGAGCATTTCCTCCGATACGCCTTCGATAAGGAAAATCCCGCCGAAGAGTCATGAACATGGGTCAGTGCCCTGGATGGTGTGTCCAGAAAAACTCAGTTCCTCAGCGCAGAGGAGATGAGCGCTTCAGCATTTGCGTTATACTGTCACTCACGCCGCTCACGAAGCAGTGGAACAAGCTCACATATAACTACTCACTTCCCTTCTTCTTGCATTCACCGTACAATTTTGTACACATCCCTCTCCGAGTCCTCTCTAGTTGTACAAGCTTACGATGAGCGGAGGTAATGCTACTGGGTCTTCCGCACCCAGGGATAATAGGGAGACGAGCATCAACAGGAGCAACACGCAACCTTTCCACGTCGAAATTACCATGATCAACGTCCATGATCAGATGCGCGCCCGCAGGAATGGGTTTGCGCCCTTTGGGATGGCTCTGCCGCACGGCGCAGTTGCCGAGAGCGAGGAGGACGGGCTGGTGAGCGAAAGTGTACGGCATGCTTCCTTGGTCGTGCCATTGAACGTAAACACTAATTAGTCCATGCAGCCCATCGAGCAAGATACCCTGCAGGATGCGACTGCAGGGTTCCCTGCTCGTGGAGGTCCTGCTGTCGCTGGAGAACCCGGGCCGGAGTCACCCGAAAGGCGCGCGGGGCCACCATTCATCGAGGAGCTGTTCTTAAACGTCGAAGGGCAGTTCCTCGTACTTCGTTTTGACACACTCAAGCGTCACTCTGTGTTCTTCGACGAACTTCTCGGCGATTATGAGCACGACCGGAAGAATTCTGATGCGCTCCTACGCATCGGAGGAGTCCCCGTACTTCGTCTGGGCATGGTTAATGCGAAGGGGCTGCATACCGCTCTTAAGGCTGCTATTGGAAGAAAGTAAGAAAAACTCTTCATAGAGTCTCTTCGCGCACTTACCTAGATTGCCGCACCAGAACGTTCTTCTAGCAGGCATACAGGGATTATAACCTTATTACAGACGCGCTACACTCAGCGTACACCCTCAGATTCGAGGCTGTATACGCAGATTTGGTGGGACTTGTACGGTCTAAATGGAAGAAGAAGCGGGCCAGCCTTTCCATGGACAACAAGGCTGCGACTCTCGTCGTCGCACAAATGTGTGGACTAGTGGATGTCGTACAGGAATCCTTCCAGGATGTTCTGCGGTTTACTCCTCTGCCGACGTTGAGCCTGAAAAGGCTCAATTACGGCAGTCCCGACCAAGCCAACGCGGTGAATTCGGTTATTAACCAGTTATATGCTACCCGTGACATTGTGCTTGGCGAGTGGCGCAGCACCAAGGACAATGCCACCGATGCCTTCAACGACACACGTCTTCGCTGTACGACATCCCACGACAAGGCAAGTCGGCGTGCTCGAGCCAGGGCTGCAACACCAATGGCGTTGAAGATGCTGGCGTTCAGCGCCGGCATCTATGAACGGGGCCATATTGACCCAATTGATGTGTTCGAGCGCCTGTCCGCCATGCAGAGCGGTCTCTGCGTAGAGTGCTACAAGATATATGCGGCATTCTGGCAGAGCAAGAAGTATAAAATGCAGGCACTACTCAACGGGCTGTCGCACGGTATGGCTTGAGTCTGGCAGGTGCGAGGACTTGCACGGACTGATCGTTTGCTCGGGATTACCTCATGCATGCATTGTTGAAAAGTCCTGAATTCGCATGTACCGTTCCGTTCTGTAATTGTACGATACGAGTACTCATATGTTAGCCATGTATTACGGAATATATTACTCACTATACAAACATATCCACCGCGTGGGACCATGCCGAATCTTAGTAGAGAATTCGACCAGACTTTGCGGATAGAGATCCTCACATTTGTGAAGTTATTTCAGCTGAGATTTCATAGCTTGTAACTCGATCTCACATTTCCAGGGGATGTCATCGTCAAAAAGGGAACAATTGGAGGCCCAGCCAGTATCCGCTGTGGCGGTCGAGCTCAACAGGTGGGGAAGGGAAAGCATGAAAATTTGGAATGGTTCATGTTTCACAAGGGGTGGAACACAAGTTGTCGGATGAGCGTGCTGGCCACCGGCTGCCACAGAATATGAGAGGGCGTTTATATAGGCTCGAGAGATTGAGAAGCGCCAGCCTTGTTGACTTTCCGTTTCGGGATGGTTACCGGCTGGCGTTGTCTGTGAAAAGCCTGCCCTCTTTCATCCCATATCGGCTAACCGTCCCGGATCCACCCTGGCACTGTTTTCTTCACAGATGCCAGTGTTTGCCACCTATTGGTGTGTTCGCACTTCCAGTAGCTCTATTGTGTGACTTATTCATATCGGCGCGTCGCAAGCTCACCTCACTGTACCTTCACCGACCGCTTGTGAAACGCAGTTACAAGAGCAGAAGGAATGCGTTAGACGAGCACAACTCTCTACGTGCTTCCTTCTCTAAAGTGTGTTATATACATCCCTAGAGATCCCGGAGACTATATGGAGGGCGCTCGTGGGAAATAAACTGCGCAATGAACTGCGCTACATGATTGGTGATAAGTACGCCGTAGTCCATGTTGGATCTTTGTCCACATAGGAGCTCGCTGCGTCTGGTATGATACATATGTATACAGCTTGGTAATTAGCGTTAAGGCCCTATAGCAAACCGGCTACAGCTGTAAAGCTCCACCTCGCCCAACAAGATGAGCATTGGACAAACTAAGCATTTTTCCACCGGCAGGTACGTGAGACAAACGTCGCGTTGAACTACGGGTATATGTGACAGAGACACAGAACGCCACGTTACAATGGGGAAGCGTGGTATCAGATTATTAATTATCAGGACAACGGAACGCCACGTTACAATGGGGAAGCGTGATATTAGATTATTAATTATCAGGACAACGGAAAGGGCTTAAATGCGGATCTCTGGTCGTCGCCCAAGTACTCGGAGTATCCTAAGAGCTGGTGAGGACCTCGAAGAGCGGACACTTGCGAGAGAACCTACCAGTCTTTCAGCACAAATCTAGTGTATTCATATGCAAGATACCATTGTTTGCACTCGAAGAGGTCGCGTAGCGTAACCCAGTGAGGCCTCGGGACGAGCGGAAAGCGCCAGATTGCGTATTCGTGGACCTCATGCAGCTGATCCTTCGGGAATAGGGAGCGAACAGCGTGGAAGCGATCCAGAGCCTCCGCAGCAGATGGCCTTCGAGCAGGATTAAACGATGTCATGTCTTGTAGTAGTCGCGGGAATCCGGGTGTACAGTGGATCACATCCTGTGGACCGGAGCCGCAGTCACTTGTCTGCATTAGAAGGTAAAACGAGCAAAATGTACGCACTGCGAACCATCCGTAGAACAATCTTGCTGTTTGATAGACGTCAACAGCGAAAGGATTGCATGAACCGTTTTGTGACATCTCTGCTGGGCGGTGCACTCGCGTTCCAAATCGCGGGATGACGCGGCACTCAGATAGAGGAGTATGCGGGGGAAACCGGCATGAGTAGCCGAAATCAATGAACAGATACCGAACAGGGAACGTTGATCTCCACGGGTGAGGAGGCCAGATGTTGACATATGGGAAGTCAGCTTCCGGACAGTACATAAAAGTTGGCGGGAGTTCTCCACGATGGTTTAGCAGTATGTTCTCATTTGAGACGTCCTGCACAAAGTTATCATCTACGTTAGACAGAGTTCTTACGTAGATTATGCTTACCAGATGCGCGATGCGATGCTCATGTAGAAAGACAAGTGCCTTATGTCCAAGTCAGTGCACGCCACAAAGCGACAAGTACTGCCGACTCACTGATAACATTTGCTCTGCAAATTCGAGGCATTCGCTGGCATCCCTAAACGGTAATTCATCGCTTTGATCACATCGTGGCATGACTGCAAACCACCAGTCTTGATACTGAAGAAATTCAAGCACTGGCACAGTTGCATTCCTAGGATCACTTCGCAATGGCTCGGAATTGATATACTGCAATATTTCCAACTCTTTCATCCCATCTTCACCCTTTGCAACTATTTTGATCACAACATCGCGATTGTAGCTTGACAACAGCAGTTCAGACGCTGGTTTCATCGCACGAGGGACTACACACCTGTCCCGAGCAGCCATCACTTGAGCATGCTGTAGAAGAGCAAATTTAAACCATCTCCTGATGCAGATAGCATTAGACTCACTGGGGTCATTTTAAGCCGAGGTCCTTGGAAGTCCTGGCGGGCACCGCACAGGTCAAACGAGTCTACAGCTGGCGGAGACCAAACCGGAGGTTCACAGAACTCGCCGCGGCTTCGTCCATAATACAATTTGTATCCCGACTTTAGGAAGAAATAACGCAAATTTTCCCAAGGAAGGAACCACTCATCTGCATATGAATCGATCTCTCTCCACGCGCGTAGGCTAACCGGAAGAGAGACCTGGTGGTGGGATTAGCATTACGAGCGCACACCCAGGGAAGAGTAGCATACTGGGCAGGGCTCCGACGTCGAGAGGGGCTCTGAGGAAGTATCCATATCCGCAAACTTCAGTGCAAGAATGCGATCTAGCCAAGTGGTGGAAGGTGTTCGAGAGTCAGCGTCATGAGCGCGGCGTGACTTGTGCGTGCTTTGTTTGTGTCAACTGCCAATTGCGTAATCTTCCCTTTTAGACACACTGAATAAGGGCAATGTATGCAATCTGGCGGAGTAACGGAGAGTTTTTGGTGAGCATGATGTGAGCAAAATACCATAAATGTGTAGCTTGGGAGCGGTGCTGTATTGATCCTAGGCACAGCTCGCTTTGGCGTTTGGACCGGCCGGACCTGGGGACCCACAGATGCAAATGCCAGCTAAATCCGGTCCAGAAAAGGCGATTGCATTCAGAACTGAAGGTACCTCGAGGCGGCATAAACGAGTCACATCCAGTCAGATCATATTCGACTCCCTCATACGCCCTGTTATCGGTCTGATCTTTTCCCAGAGCTGAGCACTTCTCTGAAAGCCCGATGCCTCTGGGCCTGAGAGACACCGCGAGGGAAAGCTAGTGCTCATTAACGGTCGCTTTCCGTTGCTAGAAATGGAATAGTAAGATCATCGTGGGGTCCTCTGCGGTGGCGCAGCTACCGTCCCCGAGCATATAAGATCAGAAGAAGAGACACCGTCTCCCCAACCATCTCAACTCCTTCTCAGCTATGTCGTCGAACACCAGCGATCAAGAGGCTATCAAAGCAGCCAAGAAGACTTTAATGGGAAAAATTGTTGCCACCGGTCTCGAAAATTGCTTCAATGGGGTGAATGGCTTGAGCTTCAGAATATCTCACCCGTGCTGATGCTCTCTTGACGATTAGAAATTTCTCAGAGTGACCGATCCTGGTAGCCGTCATTTTGGGCGATTTGGCCAAATCTCTCTCAGGTCCGCAATCTCGTCGGTACTATTTTCACAGCTCACCAGCATCCGATGTTCCCGAAGCTGATAACGTCGGTTCCAGGGAAGCTCTGGCACATGCCTATATACGGTCGTGATCTTCCTGGAAAAGGGGGAGACTGAGACTACACAGTTGTATGACGCTCAGTTCGAGGTTACCAACACGTTGCAACAGGCAAGTACTGTGCAGCTCGGAGGAATGGCGCACGCCAGATACCACCAGATATAAACAGAAGATTCACAAAGTCCTTCCGTTGTTCTATGTTTTATGCTGTTCGTGTATGATTGATTGCTGATGTGCAGGAGGCGGTGACTCTTTGGAATTGTGTGTACGAAACTTGTGTAGGTTGTAGTCATTCGCTGCCACAGATTACCAGGTCGAGAGTCGCAAATCTGACGAAGTCGGGAGCAATACAATCGAGTTTAAATGTCCGCTACAACCGCGTAATGAATCGCGCTACATGTTTGTGATGAGTACGCCGTAGTCCGTGTTGGATCTTTGTCCACATAGGAGCTCGCTGCGTAGTACGATGCATATGTACACAGCTTTTTAAATGGCGTTAAGGCGCTACAGTAAACTGGCTACAGCTGTAAAGCTCTACCTTACCAACAAGATACACCGTGTTCTCTTAGAAATATATGTCAGCGCGGATGGACACAGCGTGCCTACCGCCAGAAGGGCTTGTCCATGTCTCGCATGTGAGAGTAATCCGGCAGAATCGAAGTATCCGGCATCGTCAGAGAAGTAAAAGCTACTCGTCTTGCCGTGGAAGCGTTGCAGACCAGGGGGACTGTGGTTGACACAAGGCACGGTCCAACAAATCCAGATAATGTCGAGATAATTCGCAATGTGCGGATTCCATTCCAGGAGTATTAGGAAGAAGACTTCTGTCTTTGGGATCCGGATTGGCATCAACTGAGACAGGAAACTAGCGCGTGAGGAGCTCAACACTGACATTTCCGTGATGAAGAGCTCTGTGTCTAGTGTCTGAAGAGGGTGTGGCTGGCGTCCGATCCCGATGTTCGCCACCAGAGGCCGGAATAATGGGTCGACGCAGAAAGGAGAGTCTGTATCGCAACAGTGAAAGCCATCCGCGGAGTGAACAAGCCAGAAGCAAGTAGCAGAAGGATTTTTGGCGAGATATAGCGACCAAGACTCTTCTATAAGCAGAGAATTCGCCCAGAAAGCCATTAATATCGACGTTGTCTTCAGCCACTGCCAGCTGCCAGAGTAACGAGGCTGGTGCCGCCGTGCCGGAGACACGGTCGCGAGAAAATGTCACGTGTGGGCGTGTCGCGCTCGACGAGACGCGACCTGCTATCCGACTTTTAGCACTTACATCGTACCGACACTCACACTGCTCACAAGGCAGCGACACACACATAGAGCGCAAACATATCACTCACGTCACTTCTCTAATCTCACTCGCACATCTTTGTACACATTCTACCACATTCTTGACGTCCCAGTGGCCCTACCTGCAATGAGCGAAAGCGATGCTGCCCAGTCTTCCGCGGCCAGGAATGATGGACAGATGAAGATTAGCAGGAATATCACGGACCTTACTGACAGGGAGATCATTGCGATCGAAGCCCTTCTGCTGCTGCGCCCTAGCAAGGGCGGGTTTGCACCGAAGGTAGTGGCCCCGCAGGTCGCTGGTTCCGGCACAGAAAAGGGGGATGCACAGGTTCAGGGGGTACGAATGGCTTCTAGATTGTGACACGCGGTGCAGGCATTGACTGTACCATGTAGGCTATGGAGCAGCCGGCCGAGCAGGTCGCGGCTGCGACGCCCCCCACTCTAGTAGGTCCCTCAGGGTCGACTGAAGGGCCCGGGCCGGAGTCACCCATCACCCGCCCGGGGCGAGCGCTCAGTGACGAGCTGGTCGTCATTAATGTCCAGCAGAAGTGTCTTACGCTTCGTTGGTCTACGCTCAAGGAACACTCCCAGTTCTTTGCGGAATTGATCCAGGATTACGAGCAAGATCCGCGAAGGTATGCTGGTCTGCCGCGGATTGGTGGCAAACCCGTTGTACGACTCGGTACTGTTTCCGCAAAAGGTGTGCAGAATGTCGTGGTGGCTGCTATCAAGGGAATGTCAGTGGCCCCTTTTGCGTAGCGTTTGAAACCTACTGACCATGGATGGTACATCAGAACTTCCTTGACAATGCCGGAGAAGTGCGACACGAGGGCATCGTAGACGCGCTTCACGCCGCGTACACCCTCAGGTTTCACGGCGTAATGGCCGACCTGGTGAGGCTTTTCCAATCTGCGTGGAAGAAGCACCGCGCCGCACTTTCTGTGAACGACAAGGCAGCGACCCTTGTTGTGGCACATATGTGCGGGGTCGTGGACGTGTTAGAAACTAGTTTCTATGAAATCCTGCGGATCAACCCGCTTCCGATGTCGAGCCTGCAAAGGCTCAACTATGGCAGCGCGATCCACGTAAAGGCCACACACGCGGTGCTCAAGCAGCTATATATTGCCCGTGACATTGTCCTTGAGGAGTGGCGCGAACTCATGGACAATGCCATCGCCGCCTTCGACGCGACGCATTTCCAGTGCCCGTCGTTTGACGGCGGGGCACAGGATTGCGCTCGAGCCAAGGCGACAGCCGCTGCGGCGTTCAAAATGCTCGTGTCGACTGCGGGCATCTATGAACTTGGCCAAGTCGACCCGCTAGGCGCTCTAGAGCGCCTCTCGATCATGCAGACCGGATTGTGCATGAAATGCCAGAAGAGATATGCGGAATTCTGGCAGAGCAAGAAAATTAGACTGCAGGAACTCATTAATGGGCTGTCGCACGGGACAGCTTGAGCTGACAGGTGCGACGACCTGCACTATTGATCATTTTCGCGGAACTTTACCTCATGTATGGTTATTGAGATAACGGAGTTGTACTGGATTCACACGTAACATTCTGTTATATTATCATAGGGTATGAGCACTCACAGGTTGGGCACTCATTGCGGCAGACAACCAGCCGTCCATACAAGCCACTCACCTAAGACGACCGGCACCGAGCCACTACCTAGTAGACCTCATACACGCGGGGATTGAGAGGACGCAGAACAAGCACAACAACATGGACCTCACCATCCGTTGGGTCCCCGGACACATGGATATCCGCGGTAACGAACTCGCTGATGCAGAAGCAAAGAAAGCGGCTACGGGACTGTCCAGCGACCCAATGCGACTCCCGAAGTTCCTCAGAACAGCCCTTCCTGCGAGTAGCTCAAGGATCAAACAAACCTTTGCGGCGAAACTCAAGGACCGAGCCCGAATCGCCTGGACAAATTCGACTCGATCAGCCCGCATGAGAGCCACTGACCCGACGCTCCCAAGCACATCATTCGAGAAACTCATCGCACGCCTCCCGCGCAAGACCTCCAGCCTCCTGATCCAACTCCGTACGGGCCACGCCCCCCTCAACCAACACCTGCATCGAATCGGCAAAGTAGAGTCTCCAGCTTGCCCGACTTGTGGCGCGGACCGCGAAAACGTCACACATCTCCTCTTCGTCTGCCCGACACACCACCGTGCCCGACACTCACTACGACGCAAGCTAGGTAGGAAAGCGCTATCTCTACGAGGCCTACTCGCGACGCCGATGACCCTTCGACACACACTCGAGTTTATCAATGACACCAGAAGATTCGCTGCCTCCTTCGGTACTCTAGAACCCCCTCCCGAAACCACCGCCTAGATCCTCTCAACCTGTAGATACTGGCCCCCACCACTACATACAAGGCCCGACTCTCCGGAACCATTCCATCCCAGACGTTGAGAAAGTTTTGCCGGTCGGTAGGGGACTACCGACCGGATCCCTCCGCAGTAAGAGGCCGAATAAGCCCGGGGGAGTAACCTCCTTCGTATATGCGGCAGGTTTGTATCTCCGCGTCTTGCGTTTAATCGCCCGGGAACTCGCACTCGTATAATCCTCGTCAGTCCTGAACATAGCATTTCATAGTAAATAACATACAACTACTCATTACATTACTACCACCAACCTAACCCCACCCCTTTCACGCCCCTGCAGCACTGCGGGGGACCAAGCAACTTTCGCGCAGTAGTAGAAGAATCTACGTAGATACTCCACCCGTACGTACTGTCTATCATAGGGCTACGCCCTGCAGGACAATAAACGAGGATTAGAAGAAGGTTGGGCACTCGTCACATAGTAGATTACTTACGTTACACACATATTCGCCATGTACGGCTGCGTCGGGCTTTAATGCAGAAGTCGGCCAAGTTTTGCGGATAGCGATGCTCACATTTATGCCGTGCTCTTTCATATATTGTGCGGCATGTAGCCTTGGCTTAGACCTCCAAGAGAAGTTATCATCTGAAGGCGAATATTTTAGGGGCCCCGCCGGTACTTGGTATCGGTGATGGCAAGCGAGGTCGACCAAGAGAAGAGATGTTCAAAAAAAGCAGATGAAATGAATAAAATCAGAGGAGGTTGTGTTATGCAAGTATGAAGAAAGCGATGAGCTGTCGGATGAGAGAGCTGGCCACGGACTGCCCACAGAATGCGGGTGGGCGTCTAGGTCGGAGAACGAGAGGCGCTGGCCTTGTTGACTTTCCGTTTCGGGATGCCACGTGGCTAGTGCGCGCCACCCGCGAAAAGCTCGCGCTGGTCCATCCACACAGCATCGACTGACCGCCCCTCGTCCCGTCCCCATCCACGACATTCCAAATGGTGAGCATGCCGCTCTGATGATGTTCCAAGTTGCCCCAAGCCACTGTGGATGTCTGAATTTGCTGCTGGAACGATGGATGGCACTGGTGCGCTCTGGATGTACCACTCTGGCGCATCCCGGAACACCTCCGCTCCCCTCTCATTTCAAGTCGAAATCTCTGCCACTGGATGCTTATGCTCTCATGTGCTCTCCTAGGCCTCCACTGAGCTCGCCGCGACCTATGCCGCCCTTATCCTCGCGGATGACGGGATTGAGATTACCGTGTGTCCCTCTCTTCCCTCTGGCGCACAAAGCTTGGCTCACTCTTTTCCGGCTTGTAGTCTGACAAAATCCTCGCGCTGACCAATGCCGCGTCGGTCGAGCTCGAGCCCATCTGGGCATCCCTTCTCGCGAAGGCCCTTGAGGGCAAGAACCTCAAGGACCTCCTCGTCAACGTCGGTGCTGGTGGTGCTGCACCCGCGGCAGGTGCCGCCGCCCCTGCGGCTGCCGGTGGCGCTGCCGTGGCTGAGGCGCCCAAGGAGGAGGAGAAGAAGGAGGAGAAGGAGGAGTCTGACGACGACATGGTGCGTGGTTCCTCTATGCTTCCACAGGATTCGTCCGCTGAGAGATTTTCTTCACTTATAGGGCTTCGGTCTGTTCGACTGAGCGTGTTCTGTCTATTGTGCTGTCCCCTTTACCTCGCATATCCTACCTCGCATATCCTTTACATCTCTGCGCTGTATTCTCCTCGCAATTCATTGCTACCTGTAAAAGCGACATATGATGACATTGCTCTAGAAGCGTACAGATTGGGGAACCTCGGGAATCAGAGCTACATTCAGTTCATAGTGCGTCGGGTGTTGTTCACTTGCAGCGATTTTACACCAGCAATCGGAACGTTTTGTTGGCGGATGCCAGTCGAACTCATGGCTGCTTTCTTGGCTGATGTGATTGCCGTATGAGACCCCGATGTCGCGTGCGTCTCTGATATAGTCGAAAATACGAAGTACCGCTCGCTTGATATTTGTCATCTGCATCAATGACGACTGCACGTTGCATTCTCGTGGCTCGGCTGATTCTCCGCGGTTCGAATGACCTAAATGTACTTGGGTCACAATGATCTCTAACAAGCTGTGCTGTCCTCGACATACAACACATGCTACATTCTACCAGCTTACGCAGAGATTCCTGCAATCGCCCTACCACAAGTCGGCCAGCTCCGCTAAGAGCGAACCATGTGTGCATGGATGAGACTAGTATGAATGAGCGCGACGTCCTCGGGGCAGTGCAAGATGTTTCAGTTTGCGGTGCGTACTTACGGCGAGTATGGACGCATCACATGTGCGTCGTCGCTATGGTAACTCTCATGATCTTACTCTATAGACCATCGTATTCTCACAGAATGACCCGTCCGCGAGGGCCACACGCCCGCCACCCAAGTCAATGAGTGTAGATGCGTCACATGTGCGTCGCCACTCTACCTGAGACGCGTTGTTTCTCTCGACTGACTTCCATCTTGTAAACGCAGTATTCTCGCGCTGCGTTGCCACCGACGCGTCGCGTGCAGGTTCCCACGGCACTTGCTATCGCCGGATTGGGGACGCTTGGAGGGACATCTCTCGCTCACCATCCCCTCGACCACCCCGCACGGCGCCCAGATGCCCATCGTGCAGTTCGCGCCGCTGAGCTCGCTCGTCGAGCCCGCGTTCTGGCACGCGCTCACCGACCTCAAGATCGACGTCCTCCGCCTCGACGACGCCGCCGTCCCCCTCACCGCCTCCTACGCCGCCGGCCGCTCCGTCACCGACAGGGAGACCGGCCGCGCGATCTCGCTCGGCTGCAACCTCAGCCTCGGCGGGGAGGCGTTCAGGCCGCGCCTGCAGTGAGTCCCGTCCCCGTGTGCGCGGCTGCTGCTGACCGCGTCCGCAGGCTCCCCCCGCACTCGGTGCCCGTCGCGGGCGTGTTCAAGAACTTTAACACTATTGAGGACTTCAAGGCTGCCGACAAGACCGCGCTGGTGAATGCCGTCACCGACGAGGTGCGCGCGGGCGCTGGCTGTGCGATGTTGCGCTCACGCGGCCCCTGCAGATCTGGAAGAGCATCGTCGGGGAGCGCTCGACTGCGCAGCTCTCGCGCTTCCTGCTGATCACGTTTGCGGACCTCAAGAAGTACAAGTACTACTACTGGTTTGCGTTCCCCGCGTTTGTGGCGAAGCCCGCATGGGAGATCGATGGGGAGTGGAAGGCCGCGGACGCGGAGTTTAACGAGGCGACGGTGAGTTCGTTGTGTCCTCGTAAGGGCTATCAACTCGGGAGTGTGGTGGTATGACCATAGTCCCGAGTCTACACTCTCAGCGAGGGTATCGTCTGCGCGACGATCTGCCGAGCAGATCAAGATGATCTGCGTACACCCGCTGTAGAATTTCGAAAGGCTGTAATGTGGGACGACGATGGGGATGCTCATCCAGCACCAAGTCATCGCTGCTGCATGTTCCAGAAGTATGCTGCGCACGCGACCAGTGTGGCGTCTACACATATAATGACTCGTCGACTTGCCCAACGCACTGCACTAACACGCATCCCGATACCCGTAGCTAGAAACCATCCAGAAAGAACTACACACAAATCCTCGACCCTTCTTCCTCGTCCGCACATCCTCCGGCAAGCCCGAACTCGCCCCCGTAGAAGAGTACGACACATTCTTCGCGAACGTCCCGGAAGAGCAGGTACGCCCATCCTCACTCTTTGCTCCACCTGATCCTATCCCCATATGCTCTCGCACAGCACACCGTCGCGTTCCTCGACCCCTCCGCCGCCCCCGCAAACCCCGGCTGGCCCCTGCGCAACCTGCTCGCCTTCCTCCGCGCGCTGCACCCGGCCGCGACGGCGCGCGTGCGCGTGCTGTGTTGGCGCGACACGGAGCCGCCCGCCGCGCCCGGGGGGTGGAAGAGCCGGTTCGGCGTGCTCCACCAGGGCGCGGAGGGGCTGCTCGCGGAGAAGCCCGCGGCGGTAGGGTGGGAGAAGAACGTGCAGGGGAAGCTCGCGCCGCGGATGGCGGACCTGGCGCCGATGATGGACCCGACGAGGTGCGTGAGCGCCGTCTGGGCGTGAGATGGGTGCGCGGGCTGATGCTGGTGCGGGGGCGTGCAGGCTCGCGGACCAGGCGGTCGACTTGAACCTGAAGCTCATGCGCTGGCGCATCCTCCCCGCGCTCGACCTGGAGAAGGTCGCAAAGACGAGGTGCCTCCTGCTCGGCGCGGGCACGCTCGGGTGCTACGTCGCGCGCACGCTCATGGTGCGTCTGTGCCGTTGTGGGACTTGAGCGGCGTGCAAGCTGACAGCGCGGCAGGGGTGGGGCGTGCGGACGATCACGTTCGTCGACTCGGCGCGCGTGTCGTTCTCGAACCCGGTGCGGCAGCCGCTGTTCGAGTTCGAGGACTGCCTCAACGGCGGGAAGCCCAAGGCGGCGTGTGCGGCGGAGCGGCTCAAGAAGATCTTCCCGGGAGTGGTGCGCCCGAGCTCTGTTCTGCCTGCCGTCGATGTCTGACACTGTGCGCGTGCGTGTAGAATGCGACGGGGCATAGCCTCAACGTGCCGATGCCCGGACACCCGATCCCGCCCGCGTCGCTCGAGCAGGCAAGGAAGGAGGTCGAGACGCTCGAGCGGCTCATCGACGAGCACGACGCGGTGTTCCTCCTCATGGACTCGAGAGAGAGCCGGTGGCTGCCGACGGTCATCGGCGCCGCAAAGGGCAAGGTGCGCAGTGCACTCGCGGAACACTCAGTGCGGACCTGCTAACGTGCTCGCGACGCAGATTGTGATGAACGCCGCGCTGGGCTTCGACACGTTCCTCGTCATGCGGCACGGCCCGCGCGCCGCGGCGGCGGCGGCGGCGGATGGTGCGCGGCTCGGGTGCTACTACTGCAACGACATCGTCGCGCCCGCGGATGTGCGTCCTCGCGTTGTGTTCTGCTGATGGCGGGCCTGATGGGCAGCACAGTCCCTCACGGACCGGACGCTCGACCAGATGTGCACGGTGACACGGCCGGGGCTCGCGCCCATCGCGGCTGCGACCGCCGTCGAGCTCCTCGTCTCGCTTATACAACACCCCGACGGGTACGCTCGGCGCTGAATCTCGAGACTCGGGGGAACTGACGGGTGTTGTGCAGGATCAACGCGCCGGCGCCGGCGCCGCAGAGCGCGACAGAGGCGGTCGAGTCGCGCGCGACGGAGAGCGTGCTCGGGCTGGTCCCGCACCAGCTGCGCGGCTTCCTCGCGCAGTTCCGGACGCTGCCCGTCACGGGCGCGGCGTACAACCGGTGTACGGGCTGCAGCGAGACGGTGCGTGTGTGCGAGTTGTGCAGGTGATGCGGGCTGACGCGGTGCGGCGTGCAGGTGCTGCGGGCGTACGAGACGGAGGGCTTTGAGATGCTGGTGAAGGCGTTTGGCGAGGCGGGCTTCCTGGAGGCGCTGACGGGGCTGGACAAGCTGAGCGAGGAGGTCGAGGCGGCGATGGAGGGCACGGACTGGGAGCAGGAGGACGAGGACGACTTTTAGGACGGGGATACCACGGTGTCGGGGGATACCCTGGGTTAGAAATGTAGGCTAGTGAATATTCAAGAACGGGTGTCGACGTGTGCGTGTTGTTGACGGGTGTTTGGCATGCCAGGTCACAGCCAGTGGCGACGTGTTGCAGACGAGCTCATCACTCTTTCCCTCCCGCTCCCTGGTCCTGGTACTCCTCAACGATGAGCGGATGTGCGTCCACGACGTCCCCGACGTGCCCCGCCGCTGACCTGCATTTTGCCGCCATTTGCAGTCCGGTTTCTGAACCTCGTCCGACCGTTCCTTCCCATCCTCCCCGAAGTCTCCTCCCCCGACCGCAAAGTCCGTCTCCCGCTCTTCTCCCCCGCGCCGCACGCTGACCCCCGCGCAGGTCCCGTTCAACCAGAAGGTGCTATGGACCGCCGTCACACTGCTCATCTTCCTCGTCTGCTCCCAGGTCCCGCTCTACGGCATCATGTCCTCGGACTCGTCCGACCCCCTCTACTGGATGCGTGTCATCCTCGCCTCCAACCGCGGGACGCTCATGGAGCTCGGCATCACCCCCATCGTCACGAGTGGCATGATCATGCAGCTCCTCGCCGGCGCGAACCTCATCGAGGTCGACTTTTCGCTCAAGGAGGACCGCGCGCTCTTTAGCGGCGCACAGAAGTGTGAGTACTGCGAGTGGTGCTCGGTGCGCTCGAGGCCTGGCGCCGCAGTCGAGGAGCAGTGTGCGAGTGTGCACGGCTGCGCCGATGCGATTGCCTCCGACGCGCGTATGGCTTAGCGCACTACGGCGGCACTCGGTGCGCACGCGCCGAGAACACCGCGAAAGGCGACCCGAGTTGAAAAAGTGCGCAAACTAGACCGCTATATGCTAACCCTTGCCCACAGTGTTCGCCCTGATCATCTCGCTCGGACAAGCCACCGTGTATGTGCTCACCGGCCTCTACGGACAACCGTCCGACATCGGCGCAGGTGTCTGCCTGCTGCTCATCATCCAGCTCATCTCCGCCTCGCTCATCGTCATCCTGCTCGACGAGCTCCTCCAGAAGGGCTACGGCCTCGGCTCCGGCATCTCGCTCTTCATCGCGACGAACATCTGCGAGAGCATCGTCTGGAAGGCGTTCAGCCCCACGACCGTCAACACCGGCCGCGGCCCCGAGTTCGAGGGCGCCGTCGTCGCGCTCTTCCACCTCCTCTTCACCTGGAACGACAAGGGCCGCGCCCTCCGCGAGGCCTTCTGGCGCGAGCGCCTCCCGAACATCATGAACCTCATCGCGACCATCGTCGTCTTCGCCGTCGTGATCTACCTCCAGGGCTTCCGCGTCGAGATCCCCGTCAAGAGCAACCGCTTCCGCGGCCAGCGCGGCGCGTACCCCGTCAAGCTCTTCTACACCTCGAACATGCCCATCATGCTCCAGTCCGCGCTCACCAGCAACGTCTTCATCATCTCGCAGATGCTCGCCACCCGCTTCCCCAACAACCTTCTCGTCAGGCTCCTCGGTGTCTGGGAGGTACGTGCTGACGTGGTCTGTTTCGGGTGATGGCTGACCGCGTTGACGACAGCCCATGGAGGACTCGCCGCAGCTCGCCGCGGTCTCGGGCATCGCGTACTACATGTCCCCCCCGTACACGCTCCGTGCGGCGCTCCTCGACCCCGTGCACACCCTCGTCTACATCACGTTCATCGTCACCGCCTGCGCGATCTTCTCCAAGACTTGGATCGAGGTCTCGGGCAGCGGCCCGCGTGACATCGCAAAGCAGCTGAAGGACCAGCAGATGGTCATGGCGGGCCACCGTGAGGGATCCATGTACAAGGAGCTCAAGCGCGTCGTGCCCACCGCGGCTGCACTGG
Source organism: Obba rivulosa (assembly GCA_001687445.1). NCBI lineage: Eukaryota > Fungi > Basidiomycota > Agaricomycetes > Polyporales > Gelatoporiaceae > Obba > Obba rivulosa. Next base: position 41,625 of record KV722512.1, read on the forward strand.
GAGGCGCGATTCTCGGCCTGCTCTCCGTTTCGGCGGATCTGATGGGCGCGATCGGCAGCGGAACAGGTATCCTCATGGCAGTTACCATCATCTACAGCTGTGAGTGCTCTGTCCTGAGCGTTAAGTGTATCTGCTGAGCACCTGTCTTCCGCGCAGACTGGGAAATCGGCATGCGGGTAAGCTACCCGCCCACTCGCGTCGCCCGTTCGTGTATGCTAACACCCGCTGCTCACAGGAATCGGGCGGCTCCGAGCTCGCTGCGTTTGGCGACTTGCTGTAAACAGCGCCGCGTCGGCGGTGGCAGCGCGGGCGTACACAGGATCCGGCGCTGTCGGGTGCTGCGTCCGGGCGCCGGTGTTGGTATACCTGGGGCACGGCGCGGGTGGGTCCGGTCGAGTACCGTCTCGGTGTAAAAGGAACGCGCCCGGGCGCGCGTGCTCAATGCAAGTACACTACAGCATGTATATGTGCTTTGATTGGATATGACAGACTAGAGTGCGCGGGAACGGGTTTGTGTGCGGCGTGTTGCTCGGTGGACTGTCTGGTGCTTTGGGCGGACTGGTGGTCGTGAATGAGGTCGGCTTGGAAATCGCGAGGGACTGCTCGTCGACATGCAGCAGCGCGTACTATTTTCAGGTCTTTGAGATAACTGTTGACCGACTGAAGCCGCGCTGACTGCATTGTGGGGTCTCTTTAAAAAGTGCCCTGAGAGCTTTCGACATGGCAGATCTCGAGGGGACCACTGATACATGATCACTTTGCAAAGAAAGATGAGTCCTGGAATACAAACTTCCGTTCTACTGAATCTACACTAAAAGTAGTTCACCAGAGAGAAGCACTTGAGTGGCGACACTGGTTGCGATCTTTGTATTTGTTGAATACGTGGTCCCACATCGCGCTTGCAACTTTGACTCTAATTCCTTCAGAATCGGATTTTTCTCATCGACACCATCGTGAGGATACACTTATTAATGTGTGCCACACGCTAGGTGCCCGACGCCATTCTGAACCTTCCATCACTTCATCTACTTCTCGGGCAACGTTGGAACAGTAGCCAGGTTCAGAAATTCGCGGAGGGGTGCTTGATGCTGCAAAGGAGGGTGTGATAAATGAGCCAGAGCAATCTCCATGGTATTTGCTATGCTGCGTGATGTCCTTCGTGCGAGTGTCTGCTGCGACAACGCTCGTGCATTCAGCCACATTTCCTAGGTTGCTGTTGACGGATTGAAGCCGCGTCGACTTCACTGTGGGATCTCTCCAAGGAGTGCTCTGAGAGCTCTCGACATGGCAGATATGGACGATGCCGCTGGATACACGGTCTCTTTGTATATATAAAAAAGATGAGTCCTGAAATACCAATCTCGGTCCTACAGAACCTACAATAAGACTAATTTACCAAAAAGGAGAACTTGTCCAGTAACAGTAACGGTTTTTGCACTCGTTGAAGACGTGGTCCCACACTGTGCGCCATGGCTGCCACGAGGAATAGTAGGATGTCGAGGAACAGCATTCGACAGGCATCTCCATCACCTGTGACTTGCAGAGGATCTCCAATCTTGCGTAGTCGACGTGCTGAAGGATCGGTGCTACATCGTGCGCAGGCCCGTCGTAGTCAGGATAGTAACCGATGCTCAGATGGCTAATCGGACACCCCAGCGACGCTCTTGCCGCTGCGAATGCCGATATGTTCGCGTCGTGTGGTTTTTCCTCTCCAGGGATATGTGGGGCCTGCGCATATGCCTGGGAGAAAAGGATACGGACGGTCGTCAGCGCGGGTAGCAGGGGAATTGGTGAATCGCTCCAGTCGTTCCGTGATAAGGCATCGAGGTATGCTGAAAGAGACTGGGAATACACTGTCAGCGATACCACAGCAGGCATGGCTCGAAAGATCTGCAGCAAGTTGCAAATTGGAGCCGGCTGGTTGAACCAGTCTTCGACGATCCAAAGTTCCTGAATATGTGCGCGTGCTAGTGGATGGGACATTACGCTGAATTGCTGGTCGCGGTACGTGTTCGCCGTCTCTCGTATCGACACCCCCACGGATTCCCCTGCCGCTATAAACCCATGCCTTCCATTATGACCCAGAAGAGCGGCACGAACGGTACTTTCCATCGAGGCCCAGACCCGCACTGCGGATTCTTCAACCGTTCGATTATAGGTCTCACGAAGGGCGAGCTGTATCGAGGTGGCAGGACTGAAGGATAGGTGTTCGAAGAGGGAACGAAGAACGAAAGTTCCCGCGCTCACGCACGATAGCGTATGTAGATAAGGAAGATGAACATCCCGGCGTTTTACAGACTTGGCACCCCTGAGGAGAGCTCTGTGGAGGCTCAGATGTTCCAATCTCGAACAGCTCGTTAGCCAACTAAGGAACAATCCAAGATTGATACGAGAATTGGAGATGTGTACGCTGGTGAAGTTCGTAGAGATTGCCGGTGACGGACAGAAGCTGACATTGTCCATGTACAGATTCCGCAGTTGTGGGACATATTCCCTGAAGGGCTGTCCCGGGAGTTGGTCCTGTACGTGAAGATTCATGAGTGTCAAGTCGGTGAGGATGGGTGCGGGGAACTGCAAGTAATGGCCCATGGATTCGCAGTCGCAGTAGATCTCGCGTATCCGCCCGCTGTGAGATTCTAACAGGGGCGAGAGGAAGTTTCTGTCGTGAAAGTGGGTGTCGCTATATAATTCGAAGGTGAGCTGAACGTGCCGCGAGCGTTCGATACAGGTCTCGAGAAGGGAACGAGGGCGGCAGCATAAAACGGCCATGCGCCAAAGACGTGGTGTCGATAATGCGACTGTGCGCCAAGAATGACACACGTGCGACAGCGAGACGACAGCGCCGTCGTGCCTGTTGTGTTGACAAACCGGAGGAGAGTGCCGAGAAGTGGGAGGGAAATGGGTTAGGAAGGGATGTTGGAACACCAAGTACTGGAAGATTTCTGCAAGAATCTCAACTGGCACGCGATTAATCCACTGCGACGCATTGCGAGTCCTTCTGACAACCAAGAGTGTTGATAAGAGGAGTTCTTCGACGGCAAGAATCTGGTGCAATCGGCTTAGAGTTCCATCGACTCAGAATTATTCAGATGGAATCTCACCGTATCCGAGCTGTACAGGCCATCGGGATTATAAGTCGGCGAGTATCGCACAAATGGATCAAGGCTTACCTGACAGCATCAACTGTTTCTTGCGCTGCATCCAAGAGTTGCTTCGCTAGGCGAAGAATGTCCGCATCTTTTCCATACGTATTGGCCATTCCAGTGGCCCAAGCAGCGTATGTGTCGGTCTTGCAAGCAAGTGGATGATGGGGAGGCAGTTCAATCAAGTGAAGCGACGGCATCACACGCGTCAAGTGGCATTACCAAGATAGGCAGTTCTCTATGGAAGACGAACAACATGACAGCATGTTGTCAGAATATTTGAGGAACTTCCTGAGCCAATATCCAGTCAAAGGTACAATTCACCGTCCCTCGTGGTTGACGAGGTCGGTTCACACGGCCAGTACAGCGCAACTCAGGCACCTTGACCTGGACCGCATCTCCCAATTCTCCAGTCGCCACATTCGTTGTGCCCCACAAACGTCCTCCTACTTTGGAGTGGTCAGTACTCAGCGTAGTCGTGAAGTATCTGCGATGTCGAGATTTCCACCACGTAGTCTACAGTAGCACCGTTGCCCGGCTAGCTGGAATATGCCGGTGGCAACGTCGCCAAGTCGTCAGCATCCACTTCAGAGCCCTGCACCTCGCGCTGCTGCCCTAGGAGATGTACATCCCCGTTCATCAGTCTCCGCGGAATCCATCGGCGGTCCTCGACCGTTGGTGGAATGCTGTGATGCCCGGCGTAGGGCGATAGCTGAATGGGACGCCCGTAAACATCGAATGAGAGTGGATCGCCATTGCTTGGGTCGACTACTGCCAATGTATTGTAAGAAACAGAGGCCTTGGATCCGCCTTCGTTAGGACCGTGTGGGACATGAGAAACTAGACGTAATCCATGGGTGCTCCGGTACGTCCGAAGAATGGACCTCAAACTCACAAGGTGGTTGATATGGCTGGATATGATTAGGTTTCCCTGCACGCCTTTTCCTCATGCATAAGAGCAGGAAACCGATGGCGAGACATGCGAACAACGTAGCTCCGACAATTCCTACGATTGCGCCTGTACCCAAAGAGACCGTCGACGACTGTGATGTCTTCGCAATGCTGGATGATTGTGCGAGAGGGGTTGCTTGTGTAGCGTCGGTCCTAGATAGAATGGAGCTTGCGCTTGTCATTGCACCACCTCCAACGGTAGGTGCCGTTTGCGCAACCGATGTCGAGGTTGATCCCGACGAGATTGATGAAGACTACCGAATTTCCGTCAGATCACAAACGAATCAAGCGTTTGAAAGCTCACCAAGTCCCCGCTTGAGCTGACAGGGCCAGAAGGCGGATCCGGAGTGGCGATTTGCAGATAGTCCAGGAAGAACCAATCACCGTAGTTGGTGATGGTCAGCCCATGCTGTCCGTACGGGAGGACCGGGGACGAATAACAAACGGTCATCCACTGGATAGCATTGATCGTATCGTTGCGTGTCCAGAGTGATACGGGGCCGTTGTCGATAGAGTATGACGAATTTTCCAAGTATGTACCAATCGGACCCCTGGTGCAATAAACAGTAATCTGAGTTCCTAAAACGTCGCAAAGAAACAGAGGAGACGGTGAGGTGAGATGAGAGACACGAGGCGGAGGCTTGTACCTACCGATAAAATCGAGCGAGGCTTGGCCGCCGACTTCCCGGCAAAGCGTGGCGGTGTTGTCGTACTGGTAAGTGTTGTTCCCGGGTTCATAATCGCCAGTCGGATACCAGTTGCCTGTATAATTTATGCGGGTATCGTGATCGTCAATGTCAACGATGAAGGAGGTGACGACGGCTGGGATAGAAAGGAGTGCGATAAGGAGACCGGAGTAAGTACTGTACATAGCGGCAGGATCGGCAGGACGAGAAGGCCGGACGCACGAGGAGCAATCTGTGCGGTATATTTATATGGCGCTCGGTGGTGTACTGCATGCTGCACGACAGATTCCACCGCTCCAGGTCGACGCTTTTCCAAAGATGCAAAGCAGAATCTGGATGATGATCATGTACCGAAGTCTGTCAACTTCATGTCGAGCCGAGAGTGCATACATGTAACCTACACTTCTAATTCTGGAAGTTAAGATGCCTTCGTCGTTCAGCTTTACGATGGGCACGATCTCCGAGCTATCTCATGCACAACTGAGCGCCTGACAAGACCTAAAAGTCGGCAAGTTACAGACACGCTCTCTTTGAGCAGAAAAGGAGAAAAGGTCAATGAAGCTCGAACAGATTCTGATGATGATCGTAACATACTTTAATGATGGCTTTGCTACCCATTTGGTCATTTCCAGTCTTCGGCACCAAGAAAACAACTGAGTTTCCAATGAAGGTCGCGGGCGCGCAGCAAAGCACGCGCTGAACGCGCGTCTGATGCCCTCTCGTTCTCAATCGGGGATCAACTCATCCGCATGTGCGCACGAACTGCCGCAGGCTAGCAGTCGAGAATATATCAGAGGTGTTCGCCGCTGCCGCCACTCCGGCAATCGCCCTACTTGGGGGATGCTTAGCTTGCACTGCTCATCACCGACTGGAATCTGTCAAGAATTGACAAAGCACCTTGCCTGTGCTCGCGGTTGCCGTGGATAGATGGACCATGTATCCTGAGCGGCTCGTAGACTCCAGATGCCCCGTGTATGAGACAGCCACAGCTGCATTGGGTGCATTGGGTCGTGGACGCGGCTACCGAAAATCACTTCTACGTGATACTCTTAGCATTGGTTAGCATTAGCTCGAGATGCACGCTGTATCCTTTGATCCAGCGGTGTCTGACATACACCATGTGGGCTGCGCGGGGAGTATTGTTCAGGGCGAAAGCATCAGTGTCGGTGAAGACATTGGTCGAAAACTTCGCGCACAGCAGCTGGGGTGCAAGGGTCTTGGTCTTCTGGATTTAAGCGCATATGGTCAACTTAGCGACAAAGAGTCGTCCAGAGAAGGAGGTGACTCACATACTTGCAACCCTGCAAGATCGAAAGATCTGTCTACGATTCCTGTTGGAAGAGGACATGGATCAGTGACTCAATTCCGCAATACAGGCGAATGGATGATTGGCATAATAGTTCAGATGGAGAAAGGAAGCGATCGTTTCATGCACCACTCAGTGTCAAAAGTTGGACATGGCTGGCTTTTGTGTTCATCCTAAGCGACGAGTAGGGGATACACTCACTCAGAAATCGAGACTAGCGGACTGCGACTATGGCGGAACAGTGAATGGCGGTGGGTTGCAATTGTTGGACCGCAGGGAGTTTCGATAAGTTATTAGCCGTCAATGCAAGACCCTGAAAGATGTCAGGGGCTCAAAGCCGGATGATGAATGTCTAGCATCGGTGAGTCGAGAACGTTCAAGGATGAGATTCAACGGTACAAGAATATATTGCATTAAAACTGCCTCGTGCAATTTAGTCAGGGGATCGCTCTTCAGTGATTATATGCGCTCAAGAATGCTTTTGGCAGGTGGCGGCTGAGTGACAGCGTCAGGGGAAGGAATGTCGGATGCTCGCAACGGAGTACGTACCATTACAGAGCACTTGTAATCTGGCTCACGTACCTTGCAAATTAGGATACTCTGGATCCCAAGTGATGCGCTCGGCTCGCGTGCGGGACACGTGGATTACGTCACTACCGAGGAAGGGAATTCTCAAGTGTCATGTCTTCCACAGTTGTCTTCCTGCACCGGTGTCTACTCTCGTCAATTATCCAAGCCAAAATCCTCTTTTCCTGCTGGCGCTACCGATATCGTGCAGGACGAACCAATGGCCGCTCGCTCATACTCCTGCCGAATTCTTTTCTGACTGCTTGCCATTACAGTTGCGTTGCGGCTGCAGCGTAGGGAGTACCTTGCAAGAAACGTCCCCTGCTACCGTGCTGGGGCCCGATGCGCTCGAATTGGAAGAGGTGGAAGCGGGTCCGTTGAGCTTGACAGACTCCGCCTCCGTCACCGGCTCCATTTCTTTGCGCCACCTTCGACGCTCCGATGTGTTGGTTCCACTACGGACCCTCCCTTACGCTCATCCCGGCGATGGCATAGGAAAAGACTTGATACGGTGACGCGTCCGCTTGCTGAGATGCGCATGCGACATATCATCACACAAGTGTCTGGACCGCGTACGCAAATTGGCCCTCTGTAGGACGCCATGAAGAATGGGTTGGTCCCGGGACCGGATCTGAGACGGGATCTGGTGGATCCTTGTGAGAGCCACGGGTGCGTCATCCTTGGCGGGCAGTCATCGTTGCGTCACTGCTCTTGTCTCCTGCGGATCCGCTCGAAGGCGGATCTCGCTATAAACCTGCGCCCGTCGATGGTCCCGCCTCATTTCTGTTCCCACTTCAATTTCGTTGTCACTATATCCACGACATTTCGGCACTCTATACACTCGTACTTTCACTATGGACAAGACGACCTCTGTCATCGCAGCATTCGGCGCCGGCAAGCTCCCGACCCAGCAGCAAATCTCTCAGGCGATCGAGAAGGCCCTCGACTCGTCTCTACTCAACGACCAGCCCTCGCCTGATGGTGGCCAGCTGAGTGAGCAGGGAAAGGTGCTGCAGAACGATGTGCGCGAGGTGCTCCTAGCGTACAAGTCCCTGATCGAGAACAAGGACGGTGAGTGGAATCTTGGTGCATATCTACTATAATGAATGACTGTATGCGCGCATACAGGCGACAACATCATCCAGGAGGGCTTGTGGCATCTGTCCGAGGCCGAATACTCGTCGACCTCTACGACCGCACCTGTCGACATCGACAAGGAGCAAGCATATAAGGACTCCAAGGCCATCGCGCGCTCGCTCCGCACGCTCTTCCGCGTCGTTTGGGAGAACCTCTCGCAGGAGGGGCGCTCCGTCTTCCACGACTTCGCCTCCTTCATGCGCCTCGCGCTCGCGGACGCCGCCGAGTACGTCGCCGAGGGCGCCGGGACCACCGCGGAAAAGCTGCGCGAGATCGAGAGCGAAGTGCAGGAGGGCGAGAGGAACGAGCTGGGGCTGAAGAAGCGCAAGGCTGAGGGCAATGCGGAGGAGGCGGATGCGCGGGCCAAATTTGAGCGGACGATGGATTCGACGAAGGCCGTCGGCTCGAAAGCGATTGGCGCAGGCCAGGCTGCTGCACGAACGGGCAAAAACCTCGTCGATCGCACCAGTACGCGCCTGCAGGATGCGTTCTACAAGGTGAGTTCCGCGTGAGAGGTCGAGGGGAGCGATGCTGATGTCACTTTGTAGGTATGCGATCGCGCGCAGGATGACCCGGAGTACCACAGTGCGGTCACAACGATCTTTGACCTCGCGGAGAAGTGGGTTGACAGGTCCCTCGACGCGACAGGAAATATCAACCAAGCGACGTCGCTCGATGCGTTCATCGAAGACCCGACGTCCGAGCAGCATCTGATCACTGGCATCCGGTGCTTCCGCACATACCTTGAGCGTCTCGCCGGCGGCATGTCTCTCGATGAAGTCTTTGCGCGCCTTCGCGTCTGCGGGGTCGATATCCAAAACGACAAGGAACTCCGCGGCTGGTTCGACAAGCTCTTCGCGCACCTACGCAAGTCGCTCGACGAGCGCGGCTACGTGCGCTCCGAGGAGGCGCAAAAGACGCGCGAAAGCCTCCGCAGGGAGTGGCAGGAGCTCCTCGACGCAGACTCGGACAAGGGCCACAAGTGGAAGGAGGATGTTGCCGAGTTTAAGAAGGAACTGGACGAATTCCAGAAGGCGATTGACCGCGATGAGGACTTGAGGCGGGTACGGAAGGCGTATGAGAAGCTCGGCGATGACCTCGAGGACAGCATCCTCGTCGCAGGAAGCGTCGGTATCCAGTCGCTGATGGAGAAGGCGCCGTGGTTTTGGCAAGACGTGTTCAACGTCTATCTACCGAAACTTCTCGGAACGCTCAAAGACATTCCTATTCCGAGGTGAGTCATTGGCGCGATTGTTCCTCCGCGACCTGCATTGATTTCTGGGCACAGAACCGAGTATAAGGATGCCGAGGTCGAGTTCGTACTCGAGGACCTCGACATCTCGTCATTCTCTTTGCTTCCCGGTCATGCATACATTCGCAACATCACCGACATTGACATCAAGGCGACGTCTGCAGGCCAAGCCGACACTGCCGTCGGCGCGCTCACTCGGTTCTACGTGCAGGCGCTGCAGGTCGCATTGCGCGAGGTCTCGTTCTACTACAAGGACAAGACCGCGTCCGTGGGCCCCGCCGAGTTCACGGGCCTCCTCGAGTTCACGCTCCCACCGCAGGGCATTGACGTTGACGTCGTCATCCGCACGATACCCAACTCCCCCGAGGGTCTGAAGGAGCGCGAGCGCCGCAACAGCTTCACGGAGATCCGCCGAGTCGACGTCAAAGTGTCGGACGATGTCAACATCTCAGTCTCCCAGTCGAACCACCCGGTCCTTGTGACCGTTTTCAAGCCCATCATGCTCAGCCGCTTCCGCGACGCGCTTCGGACTGTCCTCGAGCAGCAGATCACTGCCGCGCTCGAATGGGCAGACAGCCTCGCATGGGACGTCGGCCGGCGCGCTGAGGTGTTCGAGGACACTGGCCTCGGCCGCGGCACCAGCCTCGTCGCCGCGCTCTGGAGCGAGCTGGGCCATCTGCGCCGCACCGAGGGCGGCTTGCTCAGTGGATGGTCGGCGACGGGCACTGGCGTGATCAAGGAGGATAATGGTGCGCAGTTCGCGATGGGCGCGGAGCCGCAGGTGCTGTCAGGCGAGCAGCACGGGCCGAAGGGCACGTTCTCCGAGCCGCTGGCTGATCGCATGGACGTGGACAGCAAGGTCGAGGGCGCGGCAGGCGTCGCAGAGCAGGCGAAGGAGACGGTGAAGGAGGGTGCGAGGAAGGTGAAGAGTTTCAAAGATTCGGTGAAGGAGAAGACGGAGCGCGAGAAGAGGACGCCTGGCTGGCAGAGTCGTGCGTTCGATGCCGTCTGAAAACGTACGAATGGTTCTACTTTGCCAGGGTTTTCAGGTGCAGGATGGTTTCTAGTTTGCATACACGCTGTATCAATACACGGTTGTATCATGTTCACCGGAGAAAGTTGAGCTGAGTGGCTGCGTGTCGACTTGCGGCGTGAGTTTGACGATGAGCGACTGTGTTGGCTTGTTCGTCCCGCATCATCCATGGCATGCGCATCTGCGTGTATGCGCTGCGGACGCGCCTCCTGAATCTTATCCCAGCTCGAACAACTTGTCTGCTTCGGTGCGTGCAGACCGGCCACTCCAGGACTCTCTTTGCCACTCCCTGGACTTGTATTGCACGCGACCAGAACTATCCACGCTCGCGCATGGGTCACGACATCGTCGTGACGTTCCTGGGCACGACCAGCGGTGGAGGCCCGACCGAAACGCGCAACTGCTCGAGTCTCGTTGTCGACGCGCTCGGCGATGGCTCCCTATGGAGTGAGTTCTCTCCGTCCCCACTGCGGTGGCGTGCACTCTCGCGTGTCGTGCTGAATATGACCTGCATCGCGTAGTGGTGGATTGCGCGGAGGGCACCGTCAGGCAGTTCGCGCTGCAGCCGTGGCACGATGCCAGGCGGCTGAAGATGAACAGGGTGGATAAGATCTTCATCACGCATATGCATGGCAAGTCGCCCTGTGTCCACCTCGCTATTGTGTGCTAATCCTTGGTCAATGTAGCGGACCATATCATGGGCTTGACCACACTCCTGCGCGGCAGCCTCGGCATCCCCAAGCCCTCCATCCCACCGCGCCAAACGCACGCCCGTAATGCCGGTTTCAGCACCCCGCCTCGCGATCCTGGGCTCTCAGAACCGCCAAAGATCGAGATATTTGGTCCCAGAGGCCTGCGCTCGCTCCTACGCCACCTCATGGCCGCCACCTGCACGCACACGACCTCCCGATATGCTGTCCATGAGCTCCTCCAACCGGACGAAGCCCCGAGTGCGAGCGCAGAAGAGGGCCTCTACGAGTGCGAGGCGGAGGGGCGGGACATTTATGCGGACGCGAATGGATTCTGGCCGGAGATTGCGACTGGGGAAGTCGGAGGTGCGTCGAGATTGGGAAACGGGAGTAAGGGATGGGTCACGGTGGATGCGGGACCAATTGAACACAGAGGTGCGTGGTAGGACCTCTAACCCACATCGACGTTCTCACAAATGCGCATCGTTGGCAGACCCGTGCTTCGGATATATCTTCCGCGAAATACCACGTCCGCCCTCGTACGCGAACGGGAACACCCCGGGCCCGATACCCCGCAAACTCGTCATCCTCGGCGACACCTACGACCCTTCGGCCATGCTCCCCCTCATCCATCCTCCTTCCGTTTCTTCCGCCGATGCCCTAGACATCAAGCCGCCCGCCGCGTCGCAGATCATCGCGAGCGCCCCAGACGAGCAGCCCTACGTCCCCGTATCCTTATTGATCCATGAAGCAACAGACGCATACATCCCGCCCTCGGTCGACCCTGAGGGCCGCACGGGACGCAACAGGACGGCGGCGAGTGTGGAGGTCAACACGCTGGGGCGGGGACATAGCACCCCGGCGATGGCGGGCGCGTTTGCACATGCGATCGGAGCCGAGAGGCTGGTGCTGAACCATATAGGAGCGCGGTGAGTGTCCTCATTCTCATTTGTCTGATGTCCTCGGAAATCTTGCATGGACGCCATGGTTTGTGACGGTCTATTCCGGCGTCGGAAGGGCTCCAGCCGACTCGACGTTTCGCTAATGTGTTGTACGCTCCGCGACACTGCACCCCGCGAAGCTCATTCTGACGCATTGGCAGCTTTCCGGCTCCTGCAAATCCCGCACGCCATCCCGCGGAGCGATTCCGCCAAGCGTGCATGAACGAGATTGAGCGCCAGGCGACGGCCGCGTGGAAGCCCCCCACAAACATGCGCGCGAAAGCCGCATACGACTTTATGCACGTCGTCATCCCACCCAACGCCGCGTCTCTGAGGCCTGTACCCGGCCCATCAAACGCGCAAGCACCCGTCGCCTCTGCGTCGCCAACCCAGCACAAGGCGTCCCAGGAACCCGAGAGCAAGGCCGAAGATGGCGCAGAGATGTCGGCTCCGACACCGCTGCATGTCCAACATGCTAGCTCGACAGGGCATTCTCTCTCGACGTACTTCTCTTCGTCTGCGTCTAGTTCAACGATCGTCGACGCAAGATCCACGTTCGCGGGAGGGAGGATGCTAGGCCCTCCTGGGCAACGGCGTAACGGGCTCGGGGCGGACCACACCCAACACGGCAGGGAAGTCGCACCTCGGGCCACGGCTCACACGGAATCGCACGGAGACCTCCACACGTCTGCATCTGCATGGTCGAGTGAAAAGGCGAGCGAACGGCCTCCGCCTCCGCGTGATGGACGGCGCAACTGGGGAGACAAGAAGAGGCAGCGGAGATAATATCACTGACCCTTTGTCTCGATGAAGGCTGCCGTAAATGTGCCAGTATGAGGCTTGTCAGCGAGAAGAACCAAAATAGTGTACAATCCCATTCGTAATGTCATGAGGCGATGATGTAGTATGCATTTGGGGTGCGAGCGCGAGCCCCGCCTCACTCGGTGATATCGAACCCAGCAGTGTGGAGAGTAGCCGCAAACTGCATGACGAGCTGCATCAGACCATCTGTCAACGCTGATACTACCGGGTGCGTACCTGGACCTTCGCAATGGACTTGATCTGCTCAAAATCATACCCTTCGCGCTCGCTCAGGTCGCCTGGCGCATTCCGTGCTCGTTAGCGGGAAGGGCCAATATTTTGAACCCGCGCTCACCGTCGTTGTGATACATGGGATCCGCAATCGGCCCCGCTCGCTCGAACACCTGGGTGGCGGGGAAGCCTTCTGTCCAGAAGCTCTGGATGGGACAATAGGTCAACAAAAGACCTTTGTGAGCGCCCTATGCACGCACCTGGTGGTCGCTGCAGCAAGCCTGACGTGGGTTCGATGTCAGAGTACGCCAGACCGGCCGGCTGTGGTGCGACTCACCGGGCTAAAGCCGACTGTCAGTTCTGGGCTGTAGATGGCCGACAAGTTTGCAACGAGCTGCGCCACCTCCGGCGTGCCGATTCTATAGTTGCAGGTTGAGAGTGATATGCGGATCGTCGACGCCGATACGCACCTGTCCGGGAGGCCGAGCTGGGGCGGCTCGCCCGGGGCGTGATACGCCAGCATGTCCGCCTGTATCACGAGCGTGATGTTCGCATTCGCCGCGCGCAGCTCGCCTTCGAGGTATGCATCAGTGCGGAATTTCTGGAGCCCTATCAACGTGCGAATGCTCACGAGCGTATGCGCGGGACCCGACGCGGCCCTGCTCCTCGCCGGAGAAAAAGCAGAGCTGGACGTTCCTGCGGAACGCGATGCCCTTGCGTGCGATAGTGCGTGCAATGCCTAGAATCGCGACGGACCCGGACCCGTCATCATCTGCGCCCGGTGCGCGTGTGCTCCCGAAGGAGCCACGGCTGTCATAGTGGGCGCTGATAATGACGGTCTCGGTCGTGTTCTCGGTAGCGGGATATGAACTGCCGCAGGAGAAGATCGTTATTGAATAGAAAATACACCCGTGTGACGTTCTCTGTACACACCATATCACATTCGGCGCCCAACCCTCACGGAATTGCTTCAGTTCGCACGACGCACCCGTCTCCTCCATGCTGTCCTTGAGCCATTCGGCGGCAATGAGGGCGCCTTCCGTGAACGCATTGCGGCTGATAATGGGGGACGAGGGGTCCTCGCCCGACAAGTATCTGACATCAAGCTGCAGGTAGGTCACAGAGATGTTGTTGACGATAGAGGCGACGATAGGGTCAAACTTGACAGAGCCCAGGATGTCTTGTACACGTTGTCGTGCAACGAGAGAGACTGGGGTAAGAGGTACGGGAGATGAAGGTATAGGAGTAGATTTCCAGAAGCGTGGAAGATGGTCAGCTAATGCGTGCGCGGCATCCTCCGAGTCAACGGCGATAAGTGCTGAGCGCTCGGTGCGGTGCAGCAGCAGCACTAGAGGCTCCTGCGCATCCATGACCTCCTGCTGCGACGAGGCCCCAGATGCAGGACGCGACAGGTCCGCGAATTGTTCAAGGGACGCGTCCAATTCGTCTACAAAGGCGGCCGGACGGATCGCGTCGTCCACCGCCTCGTGCTCAAGCCACACAAGCTGACCAGCATCGGGTATTGGGATGATGGAACCTGCGTCTAGGTTGTCTGAAAGGGAGACATAGCAGTCGGTGTCGGCGACGAAGATGCTCTGCGCGCCGTACGTCCCGCGGTAGCTGTGTGCGAGGCACGAGTGTGCGCCGAGCGTCGACAGGTCCTGGTTTGTGATGAGGAGCGCGAGCTGGGCGATCGCCGGGACGAGCGCGGTGGCGACACGCATCGAGGACGAGGACAAAGTCGGCGGATGAGCCGCTGGCAGACGAGGAGGAGGATACATGGGCACGTGCTACTCATACCGGGTAACTACTTAGATAACAAAATCCTGTAGAAAACCGTCTATGCACAGGAAACGGCCTGCTACCTCCTTCTAATGCACCTTTGTGCTTCTTCGAGATTGTGTCGCAAATAACCGCGTCTTCGCCTGGAGAACTTGACGAGGATGGGCGCCAGTAGAACGGTAGCTCAGCCGAGAGAGCATAAGACGGATGGTCGGCAGCTCGAGACGTGTGCCGTCTCGTTCGGAGGCGCGTATCTTTGGGGTCGGTGAGTTGTGTGTGCATGTAGATCTCGAACATCCAGCCCGCCGCAGTCCTCGATAATGGATGAGCGCGGTCAAAGAGCATCGATCTTGCGCGCCTTAACCAGAGCCATGGCTGCGATCCTTGAGAGCTCCTTCGTGGGGATGTAGACAACAGGCAAGCTACGAGTGAACCAGCGGCGCGTGCTCCGTCGCGGACTAGATCAACGACCGTTCGCGCACAGGGACCCCACTTGGATGCGATCGTTAGGCCCCTCTTTACGTCGAGGCCGAGCATGCCCAAGAAGTCATCAGAGCCGATGCGAGGGGACATCAGATATGACGCACAACAGAGCTTGAATCTCAGATCATCCATAGTTCACCATAATGCTGCTTCAACCATTCCTTCCACCGCCGCGACTGTGGCGAGCTCGCTTGCACGATGACCGCGTCCGACATGCGGAATGCGTCGCATGGAATCTCGACGTCCTCATTCGAGTCAGACAGCGCCCGGCAGCTGGCGGAAAGGAGCGGAGCACTTTTGCAAGTCGTTGGAAGCTCGCGCACGCCCGATTCGTCGAATAGCACAAATGTGGTCCAGGTCGAGTTGCAAAGCCGTGGGCTCCTTTCGCTGGAGCCGTTCGATGAGGAGCCAGACGAGAAAGACAGTCTTGCCTGCAATATTGGACATGAGCCCAGGCCGACAATGTTTCCCGTCTTTCGCTGTGTTACCAATGCCGAGATGCCCTGTCATCAAGAAAGATGGCATTATCACATCCTCCTTGCAAATGGCCTCGGCCTGTAACATCAAGCAATCACGGCAAGCCTCATACTCGTGTCGGATGAGAACACCCGTCGATCCGCTCTCGTAGTATTTGGAGGTCATCCCATCTACAGCGAGCGTTTTCTTGGGATAGATCTTGCCCCAGGCAGTAGCCCTTTGCCCTCGTTCAATGCCACCGGGGAGAGAGTCCCGCTGGTGGTCGAGCGCGATGGTCGCCTGTGGCTGCGCCTAGTCGAAAGGCACATTATGTAACGGCACGTGCGAACGTACCCCACGCGCGCAGCTGCCGCGGCGTGGAGACCGCCCGCCTCGGCTCCGGCTTACCGAATGCGCGAGCACGGGAGATCTCCTGCCTATTCACACAGTCAGAGTGAGCGGCGGAGCACATCGCGGGGCTTATCGAAAATTCCACCGCTCGGCACGTCTTCACGGGAGGATGGGAGAATTGGAGAAGACGAATGCGACAAAGGACATGGCGCGGCGTAGAGTATCTTCTACTTTGGTGAGCACATTGCAGAGCACGTATCCTGCATTTGTTGTTGCCACCGTTCCCTCAGTACTGAGGTTTCATCTGCAAGCAAAGACGAGATGTCATCGTGATCCGTCCCGTGAAAAATAGTGCATGCAAGGAAATAATGCCAACCTGCTCCGGGTCTATTCTTGCTCATCGATGCGTTACAGCTGATACACCGCTGTGAATGACCATTGGGTGCAAAATTGACTATAGCATCGGTAATGCCTCCGCGGAGTAGATCGTGGCTGCAGCTGACCGTTTCTTGTGGAAACCCTTGATCTGAAACTTGTCTATTTCTGCATGTCAAGGACCGGTGGGCTGTGCGCAGTCACGGCGCGAAAGAACTGTGCCCGGTTGCTTTGGGTCAGATAGCAGAGATGTCACGGTCTGCGCAGGCTGACGGCAAGTACACAAATTCAGGTCGTATTCAGGCACGAAGATCTAAGCAAGCTGTACTTAACAAAAAATGTGATGAACAGACAAATGCACAGATCCACATGCGAGGGGGCATGAGATATGACGCACAAGAGAGCTTGAATCTGAGATTGCGCACAGATCCGCTACCCCGGCATTCTGGATTGCCGCCGGATTTGTGGTCTTCCTGTCGCACGCAACTTGCTCTCGTCAGCCTTCGTCAGCCCATAGGGCGGGCTATGCACTGCTATGCAGCTCACCGCGCCACGAGTGCCTTGCGCTATAGTTAGCATTAGGCACCGAGTGCGGCGGGCCTGCGATATGTAGGTCCAGTCGCCGCATAAAGCAGCCTATCACCGTCGATGCATTCCGAAGCATGCGACATAGCCGGGCCCAAGAATAGATCAGTCATAGCTAGCTCTGGCCGGGCCGGTATGAGAGATCGTCCTATCCGGCACTGTCAGAGTACTCCCATGCTGCCATCATATCGGCGAGAGCTTGATCTGTTTCAACCGTCGAAAGCTCACTCACCCATCACTCCAGGATGTCACTCTGGCCTCCTGGTGCTTCCAACTTGTTCCCACTTCGGTGTCGAGACTTTGGTATCTTCCCGCCGTCGGCCTAAATTTCCATAGCCGTTCCCTCGCCGGCTCCGGTAGCACTGGCTCTATCCACTCCGGACACATCAGGCACCTTCCGGCTCGAGTCAGTCAAGCCCGTCCGGTGAGAACGAGTCCTTCCATTTTCTCGTTGCTTTTCCACCCGCCCCTCGAGTCTAATCCGGGCCCGAAGAACTGCCTCTCCTGGAAAGCTCTCCCTTGGCGAGGAGTTGCGACAAAGTACGCCAACGTAGCTGCACTCTTACCTGCTCTGCCAGCGCAACCTGACAAATCGCCTGTACTATTGCAAACAGCGTGTCGCCACTGACAGCCCAACCATCGCCACGCTGCTCCACCGCTGTATCGGAATATGAGGGAGAATGCGTGAAACATACCGCATGTATCTTTCTCACTACTTTCGGGGTACCCGTTTCTCTAATAGCACATTTGCTGTACTAGGTTGATGCATCGCATCTACTTGTTCCCGGTGCATCGGTGTGCGTACCGTATATCGGCACGCTCCCACACTTTCCCGGACGGCAGGATCTGGACACATTCCTTGCCAACCGGGAGTCCCGACACACTGTGGACGCGCGCCGACTCTGCCATCTTTGTCTCACTGGCTGTGTACCTGCACTAAGGAAGTATAGCACAGACGTGTGGCCTCCGTCGAGCCTGGTGTGGTTCGACCCGACGAACTGGGTTTCATTCACGGCACCGTCCCTCGAGTTTCACAGTCCTGTGAGCTCGTGGCGCCATTGGCGCACATCCAACCGCCATGTAGAGCATCGGTCGCGAGCCCTGTCACTCTGGCACTATAAAGGCGGGCGAAGAGTTTGCCAAAGGCCTCAGGACATCAAGTTCTCTCGTCTTGGTCTTTACGGTCGCTTGGCACGCATTCCGATGGCTTTCGCATCCCTCTTCGCCCTTGTTGCGCTCGTCGCGGTTTCTCGCGCTGCCCCGACTGCTGTCTGCTCCGACGGCACTCGCGTCAGCAACTCTGCATGCTGCGCGTTCGTCCCTGTACGTATGGTATCGGTGTGCGGGCAACGCGTCGAGCGATGCTGATGACGTTACTACAGATCGTGGCGCAGCTGAACGACATCGTTTTCGGCAATGACTGCGGTGAAGATGGTGGGCAATGTACGCTGTATGCATGTTTTATCGCGCTGACTGTAACTTCCAGCCCACGAGGCCATCCGCTTGACATTCCGTCAGTACCGCGGTTACAAATTCACAGTATGCGGGCTGAAATTCCGTATTTAGACGATGCCATTGGTATCTCTCAGAGTGTTGGCCCCAGCGGGTACGTTCCTCCCGTGCATCATAAGAAATGGCCTGGTTAACCAAATGGACGTCTTCAGTGGGACCGGCGCTGATGGCTCGCTACTCTTGTTCTCGACTATTGAGCCCGAGTTCCATGCAAACAACGGTATCGACGACAGTGTGAACAACCTGCTGCCGTT
>KV722513.1:0-16798 GCA_001687445.1 Obba rivulosa
ACATTCCCTGGGACATTCGACCCTTCTGTGAATAGAGGATGCATGCCAAGAGCTTGTATTCATTGAGGTAGTAGCTTGCTTGCACATACAGTCGGCGATAACTGAGGGTGGATATTTCCACAACTCCTGCGTGATAGTCATTATTCTAGGAAAGCATCACTGAATCACGTATCGTCGGCAAGAATCGCCGATCCCTGACAGAAGGCGAAGCTAAGTATTCAGGAAGATACGACAATCAAGAGCTTACTCACTTAGATGCAACCGAGTTAGGATGTCAAGTGTATAACACATCTTCGCAAAATATCGCTTGGAAAGGGATAACTCTTCGGTCTAATGGAACCACAGTTATATCTATAATGCGACGATCGAAAGTCTCCAGTAGCAAATACAAGGTCAGTAACACGCCATGCCTGGAGAGAGCTGCCAGGAGAAATGTCTATACATCAGTCCTAGCAGGTTGATGGTGGCCCCGCAGGGGATATAGTGAACATATACTACCAGCTGGTAGATAAGCAAGAACGAGTGTACCGACACAGCTACATGTGGTACATCCGGGTGTTGTTATGACATGACGGGGAATGTGACGGTAATTCACAAGCAGCCTATCTGTAAGGAATATTATGGATTGCATGTATAAGAGAAAGATGAATTGGTCATCTTGCCAGTAGACGAGTTCTCCGTCTCAGCAGTCAGAACTTGAGTGTTAGTCCCATGCAGTCCTCCCGGCCGCCACGTGCGCCTTCTCGCTAGCCGCGATCAGGTGTCCGAATCCGGACCGCCACAAACATGTTGCCGGGCCTGCACCAATAATCTTCCACCCCCGGCCCTCTCATTATGACTTTTCAGAGATCACGAGGGTCGAAGTGCTCTTTAAGTCCGTATTCTGTGATCTGGGCGATACAAGTCGTAAATGTTCGTACGTCAAACGGCATGAAAATAGACCTGCGGAGTGCGTTGCAATGTACATATGACCTCTTTGACGCCTTTGAGACATGTCGCACTGTAAAGCGAGCTATTTCAGCGACGTATCTCCGGGTGTTTAGATGGAGGAACATCCGCAAGCTAGTAGTATAAATATATCAGGGACGACTTCAACGTAGCTGTGCACAGCTAACACGCCTTCAGTGATGATGCCCACCATCACAAGCCTCTTCGTCCTAGCTGCTCTGGGTGCTGCTGTAGCGGCTTCACCTCTGGCATCTGCATCGAGTAGTTCGGCTTTTCCCGGGTCCACGGCGAAGGTTCCAGGGCTGAATGCAGTTGCGAAGGCTGCGGGTAAACTCTACTTTGGGACTGCGACGGATAATCCGGAGCTGAACGACACGGCGTATACGACAATTTTGGATAATAACAGGCAGTTTGGTCAGATTACGCCGGCAAATAGTATGAAATGGGTTAGTTTCCTCATGACGAGAAGATCATGAGATGAGACTAACTTCGACACGTTACAGGACGCAACGGAGCCAAGCCCGGGCAACTTCACTTTTGAAGGTGGGGACGTCATTCGAGACCTTGCTAAAGGGAATGGACAGATTCTTCGGGGTAAGGTACTCCTAATTATACTGGTGGAGTGATACTCACTTTCGATGGAAGGACACAATTGCGTTTGGTATAGCCAGCTACCGGACTGGGTCGCATTCGGCAACTTCACATTCGACGAGCTGATCGCCATCGTCGAGAATCACTGCGGTACGCTGGTCGGCCACTATAGAGGTCAAATGTGAGTGCAGGTACCGTTGGCTACCTCGATGACTACTCACAGATGCTTGAAAAATCCTAGATGTAAGTTCTTTGAGCACAACCTGTAGCAATCGATTAGTTCTCACCACGCCGATCGTCTTTACCTTTGCCCGCCAGATGCCTGGGATGTTATTAATGGTGAAAACCATATTTCAGAAGAAATGTGACTCGACTCACCTATGAAACTTCTGAGCAGAGGCCCTCAATGACGACGGCACATTTCGTGAAGACATCTTCTTCAACGTGACCGGCACCGCCTACATCCCCGCCGCGCTCAGAGCTGCACGCGAGGCGGACCCGCATGCCAAGCTCTACATTAACGACTATAACATCGAGGGCACAGGCAACAAGTCTACCGCACTGCAAAACCTGATCAAAGAGCTCAAGAAAGACGGCGTGCCGATCGACGGCGTCGGATTCCAGTGCCACTTCGAGGTCGGCGGGGTGCCGAGCACGCTCGTCGAGAACTTCCGCGCGTTCGAGGCGCTCGGCGTCGAGTTCGCCGTCACCGAGCTCGATGTGCGCATGACGCTCCCCGAGACGGACGAGCTGCTCGAGCAGCAGAAGGAGGATTACCAGACGGTCGTCGAAGCGTGCCTCGCGGTCCCAGCGTGTGTTGGTGTCACGATATGGGACTTTACGGACAAGTACTCGTGGGTCCCCGGCGCGTTCCCCGGGTGGGGTGCGGCGTGTCCGTGGGATGAGGTGAGTCGTCGATGCCTCACTGCAAATGTTGTGCTGAGTCCGGCCGGTCTAGAACTTGGTCAAGAAGCCCGCGTATGATGGCATTGTGATCGGATTCGAGGACCACTGAATGGGTTCGCCATGCGGTCCTGAGTGCCTTGGTTGCTCTTCGTGCGGCCGACTCGACGATTTTAATTGTACCGAGCATTCTGTTACCGCATAATCTAGGCCTGAGCAGCTTTGTATCCTATGTGAATTGAGACTTCGGACGGAATTTCGTGACATGAAGCCGTGGCGAGGCTGAATTCCCGGACCAATAGAGCGCGAAATGTTGCGTAGCTCTTCCATTCCCGTGTGTATCTAGCCTTGTCAACTTTACCCGCTCAACACCGAGACACAATTCGATGGGCAGCTTCGTCAACACGACTACCCGTACAATTTAAAGCCGGAACGACCCGCGACATCCTCTGGCAGATGTTCATAATCAGTGAAGGAGCCAGCATTTCTATGAATCACGTACACACGTGCGGGTCGGGTATGAATATGGTATATTCGAAGCTGAGAGGAACAGATGCGGCGCTCCGGTGGCACACATTAGCCGAATGATGACTCTGTACACCCAAGGAGTAACCGTTATCTTCCTGGCAGCAACTCAAATTCGGAAACGACCTTAACAGTCTACACGTCGGGTGAATAGACTTCTTGCCAGTATTGATTAATTGCGAAGTGTCAGCGTCGGTGGTAGTCACAGATAACAACGTCGCTGATGTTCGTATCTGAAGGACAACCCGTCCGGGTGCAGGTTCGCGAGACGATGATAATGCGTCACGAAGACTTCCACGGGGCGACCCGCTCACGACGCAATCAGTGTTCTGTTCCGATAGGAAGACCTACCCAAGATATCCGGCCACACCGTGGCGCTCCAGCACATCCACGGGTGCTTTGCGAAAGTTGCCATCAGCAGCACTGCGATCTGCACTCGTATCGAAGACAGATACAGCATACGGGGAGGAATTACGGCATCCCTCCAATCGTGCACCTAGCTATTATGAGATCGCGCCTCCGCCCTTGAAGACGCCGCAGGACAGCCATATCTGCGGGCAAGAGCCGTCAATGGCGTCATGAGCTGACGGCTAATTCGTCGACGACGCGCACCGTAAAATGACAAGTAAAGGCCTATTGAGAGACCGTGTGTGGGATCGTGGCACGCGCAGTCCTCCCTGAGGTGCAGCACTTCGCACGTGGGCATCTATGAGCTCAGTAAGATGCGTCCTCAGTCGTCAGTCGACAAGGTACGCGTCTGACTCGCAGCTGCACCCTACGCGGCGCACCCGCCGGAGCAGTCCTGCGGCCGAGCCTCGACTGTGCGGGCGCTCGATGAGCAGAACTGAATAATCGGGAGTTACCAGCCCGGGCTTCGAGTGCTCGGCAATCGTCGCCTTTGTGGCGCTCGTGTAGTGCGTAATGGAGAATAAGCGTTTGCGACGGGGTTGGTCCCCTGGAGAATATCCTTATCTTGAAGTAAACCCGATCAGAGATAGCGCAAATCTGTGAAGAGTACGTCAATGGTGGTTTGCATAGGGCAACCGTTTGGCAGACGTGCGGGTCGGCTACTGATTACACCTATACTGGCGCTCGGGATGCCTCGGAATCCCGGGAGAAGGCACAGAATGGCATCGAGCCAGTCCGCTCGGTGTTTCTGGAGGATGCAATGGACATGTCTTTGAATAACCGGGAAAATCCCTGAGTATGCGCATTTAACGAATTTGTTCACAGAAGAGAGCATGCCCGCGCTAGCCTTCGAAAATTGGTGGGCAGAGAAAATCGCCGTGCTCGTCGGATCGAGTCATGAATCAGCCGAGTTCAATACAACGGGAGGTACTGTGTTAGCGACGTAGATTATAGTGACATTCGCTGAGTCCCTCGTCTCGGCAATTCTCGTCGCAAGACGGCGCGAAGCGAAAGAAACAGCGAACCGACCGTGGTTGCGGACTGAGTATGGTCGCCGACAAGCCTGTTTCGTGCACTGACTCGCCAAGATACGATATGAAACCGGCTTGGGTACGTCAGTGGCGGAGTCTGCAAGACGTTTGCCAGATGAGGGCGACATTGTTCGGTCCGAGCAGATTTCGCGCGCCACGCCCTGCGAACGATCTACAATGACATAGAAGAGTATCGAATATGCTGATATCCAGCTTTGACAGTTCACAGTTTGGCAGAAAAATCTTTTGGTCGTCAGAGCGTGATAGTAAAGCCCGCCGAAGAATATGCAGCTGGACAGAAGAGATGGGTAGAATGATACAGATCGCGAGGTAGACAACGCCAGGAATCCCGATGTCTAGAACGGCACCTTCGTGTAGCTCGTCGTGCGCGGCACGCTGAGCGGGTTCGGCACCTTCCTGCGGTACACCTGCAAAATCGGCACACGTGTGCGGGTGAGTATCGCGCGCACTCGCGACGTGCGCGAGAAGAGCAGCGGAGGACGTACACTCTTGAAGCGCTCGATGTTCGCCGGCATGTGCTCCATCGCGACCTTGCGCTCCTCCTCGCGCTTCTGCTTCGTGCGCTCCCACTTGTGGCCCTTGAACATGCGCTTCCGCCGGCCGTACAGCCGCACGACGCCCTCCGCCGCCGTCTCGCGCGGCACGCCCTCCCACTCGACCGGCGCCGCCCATAGCTCTTCCCCCGCGCCCGTCACCGCTTCCGATCGCGCGAGGCCCGCGACGAGCGAGCTAGTGCTCGTGCCCGGTACCCTTGCTGATAGCTTCAACCGTTCTAGCTCGCGCGGACCGGCCTTCGGGCCCGGCGGGAGGAGGTGCAGCGTCCCACTCGCTTGTGCTTGCCTGACGAGCTCCGCTTGGTGCCGCAGAGAGTACTTCGGCGGGGCCCAGCGGCCTGACTCGGGGTTGCGGTGCGAGAGGAACGGGTTGGGGACCTTGACGGGCGCGGCGGGCTTTGAGCTCGACGCGGCTTTCAGGAACGGCGCAATTTCGCGCAGGCGGAATTGTCGGACGGCCTGCAGCGCCGCCATCGGTTGCTGGAGATGAGAGGGAAGGAGGTGGTTGAGGTCGACGAGGACGGCGGTAGGCGCGAATGACCGCGAACGATATTCAGCCGGATTTTGCGAATGTGCAAAGATAACACCTTGTCTATTTACTTTATTGTGCAGAAATTGGGAGACGCCCGTCTCGCCAGACCTTGTGAGGGGACATGCGTTCGAATTTCAACACATCTGTAGCACAGTCAATTAAATGCGTGCCCTAGAGATACGACTGTCAATCGGTGTATCGATTGCTGCACTGTATATTTATTCCAGGGGTTTTGGCTTGGAATGTGATATGGCTTTGGCGGAACTTTCTCACGCTACCATTTTAGGGAACCGGTAGCGTACCATTCCAATCCCAAGGAGCAAGGAGTCGACAAGAATTTTTCGTGTGCTCAGGACACGCTCTAGTAGTGCTACTACAAATGACTAGCGTAGCGATAGGAGAATAAGGGCGATCACTCGGCGGTGTCTCCTTTCCTTGTCAGAACCTACACAAGCACTGTCCGACCAGACCTCAGTTGGCAATGTGCAGTCAACAGTACCGCTAGAGCTTTGCCTGGGCAATAGTGGTAAGCATGGCGGCGGGTAAGTCTGCATTGCGTGACAGCGAGGGACCCGCCTTGCGTCGAAGCGCCCGTGTTTTGCCGCGGATTATGGGCGCCAAGGGCCACGGCGCAGGCCGCAAGAAGGCGGGGCCGAGCATCACGAAGATCGCACGTTGCGAGACGTTGCGACTCCATTTCGCTGGACGTCGCTTGGCGCGACGAGAGGAGCATTACGCGCACCCGTTCGTCCACTCCTCTGGTCGCTGGGAAGCCGCCGCGATGAATTCAGAACACACTGTGTGAGATGCGTCGCACAGCCGGGCGCTGCGTTTGCCGTGTACGAAACAGCCCGCATCGGTGACTGCACCAGGGACGCGAGTGTGAAACGTTATTGCGCACCTCCTTGGACGAGCGATGCCAGATACGGCAGATAACGCTAATCGGCGTAGCGCCTCCCGCCCACTGCACTGCCGAACACGACTGTCAGCATCAAATATAAGTACTGTGCCAACACCATGTCCGCTGGTTCGCCTCGCCATCCCGATCCTGACCAGCCCCGACGCGACGTGGCCCGCCCAAGCGCAGCGCAGACGCACGGCGAACGCTTCACTGCCAGTATATAGATAGACGTCCGCGCATGAGCGTGCCGAACCAAGACGCCCGGGGTGGTGCACTCCCTTCCGAGCCGCCCGTCCGCAAGACTGCTACTCTCGTCTCGTTTTCCTCCTCGCCCGCCTCCACCCTCGCGCCGCCCCCCATGGCCGCCGCATCCTCGAGCAGGCCGTCGAGGCCCGTCAGGGCCCCCTCCGACGTCTTCAAACCGCGTTTCCCACTTGATCCGTTCGCGAGCGCGCATCCGGGCCTTAGCGAGCCGTGGTTTGTGCAGGTCGACAACCTGCTCTCGCTCGCCGCCTCTGCGCAGCTCCGCCGCCATGTCGTACTGGTCCTCGGAGGTGCGTACAGTGTCTCCACGTCGTTCGGGGTCGTCGGGGCAGGGGGGAGCGTTTCATCGGCGTGCCGAATAGAGCCCTGGGACACATGTTTCGGACTGCATGACCTCGGTCGGCATCGACGCGGTGGCTGGCCATCGTGGTTACTACGCTCTGCGCTAGGGTAACTACGCTGCTCGCTGTCTGTGCTCGACGCCTGGGCTCGTCCGCTTGCTGAGTGGCCCTCATCTTAGTGTTGGGGGGCCCCGCACTATGACGCGCTGCGTCTCGGTTTCTTCGGACCCGGCTGCGCACAGGGCTGGACGTCCGCTGTTCGGCTCAGGAACCTCCTGGGTCGCGAGCAGCGCCCGACCGGCGGCGAGCTCTGCGAGCGGACGCAAATCACCGTCAGCCGTCGACACTTACCGGGGGGTTGGTGGCTCCGCAGCTCTGGATCGAGCATGTCCATTCCCCGATCGCGCTCTTAGTGCCACGCTCCAACCGCAGCAACCAGCAGGTGTGCTACGGTAGACCATTGCTCATGCATTGCATGCACGACGCGTTTTCGGATGCGAAAGGTGCGCAGGTACCATAGAAGCCCTGTTCTATTCCCGGTTGCTTTCTATTTTTATCCCCTCGTCCAATAATTCCAATCATACCCAATTCACACCTGCTGACTTGCTCGTTATTTTCGTCAGTCCCGACCGCGCAGGAACTCCTGCCCCTCGTCCACTCGCGGCACCTCACACACTCCCTGGTGATCCTTGCGACACATCAGCCGCCTGATATTCCGCCGCTCATTCTCCCTGCGCTCCGGATTCTCCGCCTCGCCTCGCCCCTCGCCATCGAAGATTCGGGAGCTGTGCGTTTCGTAAATGTTCTCGAGTGGGCGGAGCGCGTCGCCCGCCTTTGGCGCGCAAACCCGTGCTCCGGCATCGTCGAGCTCTCAGAGCAGGCCGACCGGTCCGGAATGGGCGAGCTCGCGCCGCCGGCTGCTTCGCGGTTCCGCAAGTCGCAAAGCACACCCGTCACGCCGGGGAGCTCCTCGACGTCTGTCCACATTGCATCTGACCAGGCCACATTGTCGCCGCTCTCCACTGCCACGTCGCCCCGCACTTCGTCATATATGCGCCCGCGTTCGCAATCTTCAAATCGGCTTCTGTCCCGCCCGCGGACGCCCGCACTCCCCGCGCCAGACCCGGCGCAACGCGGATTTGATGCGCTCATCAATTACCTCCCCTGCGGCGTCTCGGACAAGGCACTGCTCAAGCAAACTATTCTTGTCACAACTATCTCGCGCCCGTTCCTTGCTGCCTCTGCCCCGCGTCCCGCATCCTACCTCACAACCAGCTCCCTCTCACGTCAGACGTCCAGGGATCGTTCGCAGCGCCGCTCGATCTTTGGCGGGCTCTCGATAGGCAGCAGCCGGTCGTCCGTGTACCTCCCAAATGTATCTCCTAGCACAATACACGAGACCGGCAGCGTCTCGTCCCTATCACCGCCTCCCTTCGTCGCGGAGGGCCCAGCGCATCTCACACACCTGCTTCCCCCGTCCTTCAGCAAGCCCCCTTCGCGCTCGCATTCGTCCTCCCGCCGGAAGCTCATCGAGAGCATCGAGGCGTTCCTCCTCTCCTTCGCATACCCCACCCCGCTCTCCCTCGAAAACATCAAGGGCTTCGGCATGGGCATCGACATGGGCGCCGGCATGGCGCGCGCACGCCCGTACCTCATGCCCGCACCCGCGTTCGGCGAGCCCGTCAGCGGCGTCACCATCGGGTCCGTCGCGGACGGCCACGGCGGCGAGTGGACCGTCGCGGACGTCCTCTTCTGCGGTGCGCTCGACCGCGCGGACGAGCCGGGCGCGCTCACGGGCAAAGCCCCCGCGAAGGCGCGCCGCCACCGCGCGTGGGTCGCGGGCCCCGCGGACATCGTGCTTGTCCCCGCGCCCACGCCCTCGTCCCTCCCCGAGACGTTCCTCGCCCCGCCCGCCCCCGCACACATCCCCGGCGCCCCCGCCCCGCCCGAGGCGCTCGCGCTCGCGCCCCAGCCGGGCGCGGAGGGCGCCGTGCTCCAGATGCCGCCCCGCGCGCAGGAGAAGGCGAAGGGCCGCAAGCTCAGCCGGACGTTCCCCGGGCGCGCGGGGCAGAAGCAGGCGTACAAGGCGGGGGCGACCGGGCTGCCGACGCCGCCGGACTCGGACGAGGGCAGCGCGGTGGAGAGCGAGCCGGTGTGCGAGCCGCCGCTCGTGCCGGTGCGCGTCGTCGGCGCGGAGAAGGGCGGGCCGCAGACGGTCGAGATCGTCGAAAAGGCGGGCGCGCGCAAGGGCCGGTGGCGGTTCTGGCGGGTGAGGACGGTGAGGGTGTGAGGGGACACGCCCCGCCCGCATGACGCGACATGATACCTGACGAATGCCTACGCAAAACTTGCATACTCTCTGGATACGGAACACGGACCGTGGTGCTGGCTCGGTGCAGCCGCGCCGTAATATTTGCTCTCTTTCTTGGCTCGAGATACAGCTGCGCCTGTGGCATCAAATGGGGCTCTCCGCGCAGCTGCCTGTGGTTCTTGTCTTGTACATGTCATCATCTACGAGTGTTGATCCATATGATCTTGCCCTATTCCCCTCCCTCATGCATACGCACTAGGACTTGTTAACGTCGTACCTGACCGCACGCCTGCATTTTGTATAGTAACATGACGACTTAGAATTTTCTTGTGTTCTTGGTGGAATGGGAGATGTAGTTGTATCCCGTGAATGCATTCCAGTCCAAAGGATGAGCGTGAGCGAATTGAAGTCGAGTGTGGACCAAAGACGGTAGTGGTGCAGCGATCATCTCCACGTTCGTTGCGAATCTTTTGGCTCTGCGAGTCCTGCTTAGTCCATATTTGTTATGTTCGACTCGAGTATGAAACGGATATGAAGACAAAGGAAAACGGAAGTAAGTGAAAGTCTCCGCAAGAACAAGCCACAGACGCGTCTCGCGCTTTCCACGCTCCGCGGCAAAAGCCGTGCAACACTCTGGCGTTCAACGTTCAACGTTCAACGTTCAAGTCCGCAGACCATACCTCCACCTCCCGGACATCGTTACTCGACGACGAACACGACGAGGCGGACGAGCATCGCGCGCGATCAGATGGATGTTGTGAGTGTGCCCGTGCGACTCGACAAATTGCAACGCTCATCTCGCCGGTGGCAGCATATCGTCGACAGCTGGTTCGCCCGGTTCGACCTCTCCCCGCAAGGATTCGCCTGGCGGGAACATCGCGCATATGCGATTGAGCGGCGGCGCGCGACGCTGTCCGACCGGCTCATCTTCGACATCCTGCTGACGTCGGGGGGCATCCCGCACCCGGACAGCTTGTATCCGCCACACGACGTCGACGGGCTCCGCCGGCTGCTCGAAGCGATCGCTACCTCGACATACGACTCGCTCAAGAAAGACTGCCTTGTGTATTTTCTGCTCAAGTGGCACCAGGACGGGCGGGAGGACAAGTTCGCGGAGGACAGGTGCATACCCCCACAGTTTGTGGCGCTGGCAGACGCATACTGGCATCTGGATTCGGGTATCAATGTCGCGGTATGTCTTCGAAATTACCGCCCTACAATATACAAACTTGAGACTCCCTCAGCGGGCGGTGTCTCTGCTTGCAGACGCACGGCTCAATAAGGACTACCCGTCGAAAATTATACAAATACTCTCTGTGGAAGACGACCAAAAGCTCATTCGCAAATTCGTGAGGACGGCGAAACCACCACTGAACGAGCCCGACGACATCGACGCTTACACAATAGCACTGGCAGACTCAAGCATCATGGACGCGTGGCTGTTCCAGAGGACGTTTTCAGAGACGAGCGAGACGCGAGAACGGTTGATTCGGAAGCTCCTGGACTGGTGCTTGACGCGTACGTGTGAGATGCTGCTTCATGCTAGCCGTTCTGACACGCGTTCTTTGCAGCGAGGCCACGTCCAGCCCCGCTGAAGCAGCTTGTGGCGTACCCGTTTTCGGACTACGAGCAGTCGCTTGTCCAGTCGTACGCCATCAACCCGCCCGCGCACATCCCCTCAGCGTCCATCCCCGCTATTCAGGATCTCGTCTGCTTGCGTCTCATCGAAAGCGGCCAGTTTGCCGCGGCAGTCAAACTCGAGCGGCAAATGTCGCTCGTGCCGGGGCGAGGCGGAGCCGTCGAGAGCTATCGAACTGTGCAGGAACGCAAGCAGATGATGGACGACATCATGGCCGCGTTGCCTGCGGCGGAGCGCCAGCTGCTCGAGATCGAGCTCGAGGAGCTCGCGCAGGGCAAGGGCGCGCGTGCGATCGCGAGTGGTGCCGCGTCCTGGACGCCGTCGAGGCCTGGCGCAGCGGACATCAGCATGTCCTGGGAGAGCATCCGAGCACCGATGGCGAACGGAGCATCTCCGTCGCCGGCGAAGCTAGCATCTATGTTCGCCGAGTCTCCTCAGCTCCCACTCTCGCAGCGCGCGGGCGCGCCACGCTTTGGTGGCCCTCCGCCCACCCCCGCGATTTCACTCCTGCCAGAGGATGAGATGTTCCCGCCAATATCGGTCTCAGCGCAAAACACGCCAGCACAAGCTATATCATCCGTTTCCGCTGGTCCTAGTCCGAATACGCCCTTGTCGAAAGGGCCATTATTCTCGTCCATCTCCGCTGGACCAACGTCGAAGACGCCTATATCGAACGCATCCCTGTTCTCTTCGATTTCGCCCGTCAAGTCTGCGGCTGGCACACCCACTTCCAATGGACCGCTGTTCTCGTCCATCTCAGCCGTCAAGTCTGCGGCAGGGACCCCTACCGCGAGTGGCTCACTGTTCTCGTCTGTCTCGGCGGTCAAGTCTGCTGCTAATACTCCCAGCGCTGGACCGTCTGGCCTGCAGTATTCGGCAGGCGGCCGGGCTGCAGCGAGCCACGCACGCAAGAGCGTCGGGACGACCTCTCTTTTTGATACCGTCGGGAGCGCCAATCAGGTCCCAAATGCCTTCTACACGCCGCCGGTCTCTGCAGGCACAAAGCGTCCCTTGGAACAGGATGTCTCGCGCCCACCCCGCGCGTCCTCTGTCCGTAGCTCCCCGGAGAAGGAAAAAGTCGCTTCATCACCCCCTGCGCCAGCCCCCGCACCGAAGAACGCAGACGAAGACGTTGACATGCACGCAGAGGAAGAGGAAGAGGAAGAGGAAGAGACACAGGAAACCTCGCAGGGACCAGATGACACATTCCGGCGAGATGCTTCGCCCACGCGCGATGGTTCCGCATCCATCTCGGCGTCGACACACTTTGCGCGATCCGTGTTCTCGCCCCCTGCAGGCGATAGAAGCATCTCGACCGCCTCCAGCCGGCCGCGTCTCTCGCGCATCAGCACCGGCTCGCAAGCCGTCCCGGGGGCGTTCATGCCAGACTCGGACGGGGACGAGCCAGGTTCGCCTCTGCGGCGGCGGCGCGCGCACGAGGAGTCACACGCGCCGCCACCGCGCACGCCGTCGCCGCGGCCGCGCGCGCGCCGCGAGACGCGCTCGACGCGCACACAGAAGATCAGCAGGGACGCGGACCTCCGGCGGAGCATCCCCGGGTCGCTGATGGGCGAGGAGGAGGAGGGCTCCGAGGATGTCGTCGCGCCGCTGCCGCCGTCCGCGGCGGTGCGGCGCTCTGCGCGCAAGCCGCGGGCGGCGAGGGACGCGGGCGAGCGCGAGTCGCGCATCCCCCGGCGGCGCTCGTCCCGGCTGCCCGTCGTGGCGTCGTCGGCGGGCTCGGGCGACGAGCCGGAGTCGCCAAAGGTCCCCGCGCGGACGCGGAAGACGACGCGGACGGCGTCGGGCGCTGCTGCGAAGAGTGGGGCGAGGAGGAAGCGTGCGTGAGGCTAGTTGAGTGGTATCTAACCTGATATTGTCTGTGGTGCGCATTTCTGAAGAATCATAATTACATGGCGTGCATCGTCGCTGTTCCCGGCATGTTCGATCGTGAAGTCAAAACGGTGTCTGCTACGTCATCCGAAAGTCAAATGTAAATTGCTAAATCGGTGTCAATTTCGGCTGCAGGAGTAGGGCGTTTCTCGTCGCTGCCAGATACAATTCGGCGCTCGCATCCACTGTTCTCTAACCTGGTCCTTCTGCTGTCCTGAGTTCTGTGCTGTGTCGGATCCTGTTCGGCCACAACAGGAGTCATTGTACCAAGATCTCATAGCATTGTCCTAGCGCAAAAATGACGAGAGCTGACCTATATTAGGTACAGGTCGCGCATCCCGATTCTCTACTATGGTCGGTTGTGGGACATGACAGCGATTGCGCAATTAAACAAGAAATGCGTCTTTCACATTTCCGATTGAGACCCGTCCGATTGCGTAATCACGCTGGCAACAGTAGGAGAGGATAGAGTATGTGTTCTTCCACCGTTTCGTAAGCTGCGTCAAGGGTACGGATTGCAGCCGAGCTTGTGGTACGGAGGAAGACGTTAGTGTGAGGCTTATGTCTGCATCACTTCTCATGATTTTCCCGATTGAGAAGTACAAGATTGAAAGACAACGAGTTAAGAATGCCGGACATGGTCAACTCAGTCAATCAATTCGTCGTGGCGCATTGGGTACTAAAGCCCACACTATCACCATGGCACTCATCATAGCAACCAGCCTGTCATTTGGAGTATTAGTAGACTGGTATCGGGATGAAGTAGGCTGACGGTCATCACCTACAATGGCTGAAGACTCTTGATGCCCTCGCGTGAAGCGAGAAGACCGGTAAGGAAAGGTAGGAACGCTGAACCCGCCTGGCCAAAACCCGCAATCCACCCGATGGCACCCGTGAGAAGCCACGGGGGAAGAATGCGGCTGGAATGATTCATAACAATTGGATAGATTGGTCCGAGAAGCACCCCGACGAAGGATACTGCGATTGCCCCACCAACGAGGGACGGAACGAGCCAGATGACGAGCTCTAGCCTGATCCGATTGAGAATAACGTCGATTTACTAGGTATTGATAGTTCAACTGCATCAGACTTACCCTATTGCAAGGAGCGCATAAAGGAATATTATGCGTCGCTCTCCAACCTTGAAATGGCTATTCAACGCGGAATCGTCGGGCATGATAGAATATGCACCTGCCTTTTTGTTGAGCCAAAGTAACGCAATTCGACCGAGTGTCAAACCTAGGGACAAATTTAGTTCGAGGAGTATGTACAATGTATTCGTTTTGC
Organism: Obba rivulosa; assembly: GCA_001687445.1. Lineage (NCBI taxonomy): Eukaryota > Fungi > Basidiomycota > Agaricomycetes > Polyporales > Gelatoporiaceae > Obba > Obba rivulosa. The sequence goes on from KV722513.1 coordinate 14,147, forward strand.
TCACCCCCAAAAAAGCCCGATGAAATGTAACCAGCGGAGGGTCCACCATGACGAACATCGATAAGAAATGTAACAATCCAACCTTGGGTATGTTGCAGTTAGTGAAGAGTCTTGAACTCAGGATCACATGCCACTAACCCCCGATAGTGACTTCAACGCCGACGTAAATCAAGATGAAGAACGCCAGATAGTGCACAGCGCGTAAGCGGAAGATCTGTTTATACTTGTTCCCTTCATAGCTGGCTGCCGACCGCTCCGGTGGTGCTTGTCCTATTTCCGCAAGGCACTCTGCGGAGTTATCAGACACGGGAATAAGGTAGCGCACTTCTCGTGCGTACCGTCTTGGTTCTTGAAGCGAAACACCGCAATCAGGAGGATTATGTTTACGATGGATATACCAAGAGAGGTAAGATAATGGAAGGACCATCGAGGCAGCTGAGAAAATCGCGTCGCTACGAGTGGCGACGCGAATGCTCCTAGACCTACGGATATATCAAGTTATAACGCAGGAGAGGGTTTTTGTGCCTGATCACTCTACCATAAACTGCATGCAACATGCCCATCTTTGTCGCGGAATTGTCATGAAGACTAGCTACGTAACCATTCGCTCCTGCATCCTGTTTCCCTAGAGTCAACGTAGTCCCATACAACTGAGAGTATCTTACCTGCAAAGCACCGCCGAATCCGTTGAACATGAAGGCCAATACGAAGACAGGAAATGGTGGCGCGGGCGCCTCCAAGGCGAAAGCTACAGCGGAGGCGATCGATCCTGTATGGATATGCTGTGTCACCTAGTAGTTCTGTCGTAGAAATTATGCTTATGGACCTATCACCATGACCTATTGCTCTTCAACAAGCAGCCGCTGACATTCCCATCGAACGTACCTTCCCAAGGCCGAGGCGGTCGGTTAACAGCACATTTGCGGCGGCGGCGCATACGAAACCCTATACAGATATTGATCGCGACATTATTCGAGCCTCTTTCCCACTCACGATGGTGTTGAAGATGAAGATCAGGGAGACCACGGCAAAACCAACCTGTCAAAACACGACATCAGTTATCCCACCCGAACTTTCCGAAGCACATACATACGTGATAAACGCTCTGAATGCGTGGCAGTAACGGTCCAGTGGAGCCATCATTCCAGCCAAGGAGAAATAAGGACCAACACAATGTAGCAAACCGCAAATTAGCCTTCAACTTGTTTGTACGTAGCTCTTCTTGAGACATGAGAGGCGTGACTGGAGGTGGCAAGCCGACCAATTCTATACCGGTGGGGCATTCCAAAGGCGTCTGAGGAGGTGAGGATGGCCCAGGAGGATCATGAGGCGAACGACCGCGAAGCGAGCTGGAGGTAACACTACTCATATGTGAATATGAACCAAAAAACACGAGCTACGAATACTAGAGGTAAGAGGCGCAACTTATACGGGTGTGAAAGGCGTAATCCTTCCACAAGTTGAGCCAACACCGGAATTCCTCGAAGTATATATACTGAGAAATACCCAGGACTGAGCAGTCTCAGTCATTTGAGTCCTAGGGACCACGAGAAGATTGAAGCGCTACAGACAATTCAATGACCCGAGGTTATGCCGAGATCTGGATGGTCGAGAGCGACCCAACGCTTGTATTGTCTGCCGAATGCAATATGAATGTGATCGCCCAGCTTGTTCTCGCAGCAAAGCGATAGACGCCCACGCGGAGTAACCTCGGATGAAGTCTATGTGCCGTCCACAACAACGTCAAAGCGGCTCCTCTATATGGGTCATATCTAAGGAGATCAGGAATATATGCATGCCAGGACTGAATGCTCACCTTTATGCCCTGTTGTTGTGCGCTCAACATTGGAAATGTACCGCACCAGCTGAGCATGCACTCAGGAGGTTCCGGCAATTTAGAATACGTCTCCTGAGCGTCCTCCAGCTGCGCAACGGTCGTTCTACCCCGCAAACTTCACACATGACCAAAACTATGCGATTTCGCGTGCTTTCCGCGTAGAACTAAGCATAGAGACATCCACGGGGGCGCACCTGGCTAATTCTTCCTTAGTGTATTCTTCGCCATTCAGGAAGAAGACAAAATCCGGAATGACATACTATACGTAGCCAAGAAAGAAGAACACATTCAAGCTGTTTATGATCTACCACATATTAGAGCCCTTTAGTAATTTGATCCGTTCACCTAAGAATAACGGCGCACATGAGCTCCTTTGAATCCACATTACACAGGAGAAGCACGCATACCTTATCTCTCAATTGCGAGATGAATTGCTGATAGCTTGGCGAGACGTCGCCGCGGTCCTGGACGAGGCAGCTGAGGGCCCAGAGGCGCAACGGCGGCTCGCCGTCCTCCTTGACCACGTACAGATGCGGGTAGTACACACCGCGACGCATCTCGCGCGTCTTTTGGATGACAGCATTGACACGCTGCGAGAACGGATTGTCGAGGACGGGCAGCGTGGTCTAATATCGCAGATAAGCGTTGGAGTATCACGGGGTGCGAATCCCACTTACCTTGCCGCCGCGTAGGACCTCATAGTTGGGGAGACCGAAGACGTCCATAACGAGCTGTGGCACGGCGTCTCGTCCGACCCACAGGAACATGGTTTGCCCATCCTCGATGAGGAACAGGCCATGTCGCTCCAGCCGCTC
>KV722513.1:19068-59905 GCA_001687445.1 Obba rivulosa
CGTTCGCGAATGGCGACGGCGAGACGGACGCATTCGGTGGGAGCACGATATCAGGTAGGGGCCGCAGCAGCTCTCGCGGCTCGGGTGGCGACGTCAGCAGATTCGTCGTGTACAACCGCAGACCCTTCTGCGCGACATTCATCTGCCCGAATTGATCCACCAGCGTGGTCACCGACGATTGCTGGCCAAATCCAGGCGCGTTCATGTACTCGGGCTCAGCTGCCGTCGCCGCCCCGTGATAAGGCGGCTGCGCTGACACCAGCTGCTGCTGCTGCTGCTGGAACTGGCCCTCGGCGGCCAGGCCGGGCGTGAACAGTTGTGTGGGCGCCTGCACCTGCGGCTGGGGAGCCGCCGCGCCGTATGCAGGTGCAGAGAGCCCATCCGCCGCGCCATAGTACGCTTGAGTCTGGCCAGCGGCGTATTGGCGACGTTTGCCGTGTTGCGGGGCGGTCGGCGGAGGGGAGACGGAGGGGGGCTCAACGGGCACCGGCGCACCATTCGCGGCAGGGGGCTCCCACTGCGCTCTCCCCGTGACCGTTTCTAGGACTGTTGAGAATCGAGGTACAGATCACTGCGAGGTAACTCACCGATGAACAAGTAGCGTTGGTGTGTTTGGTCCCTGGGATGCGAATGCGTGAGATCATTCCTCGGATATAGCGTTTCGCTCACCACTCTGCCGCCCATCCTGGGGGAAGCTGTTGCGCAGGAGAGGCCATTATGATGACATGAAGTCACCTTGGAAATTAATAAAGCCGAGATTCGAGGCAAGCGCGGGTGACGATTCAGGCGGTCACCGACACGTCACTTAGTAACTGTGTTGATTGTACAACTGCTGTCGTCTAGAGTCTGCTACGCGGACTCTTGTACCGCGTAGGAACTGAAATCGAGACATCCACGGGGGCGCATCTGGCTAATTTCATCCCTTAGTGTATTCTTCGCCATCGAGTCAGAAGACAAAATCCAGAATGATATATTAGACGTGGCCAAGAGAAGAACACATTCAAGCTGGTTGCGATCTACCACATATTAGGGTCCCTTTAGTAATTTGATCCATTCACCTAAGAATAGCGGTACACATGAGCTCCCGTGAATCCATGTTACACAGGAGCAGGGTGCATACCTTATCTCTCAATTGCGAGATGAATTGCTGGTAGCTTGGCGAGACGTCGCCGCGGTCCTGGATGAGACAACTGAGGGCCCAGAGGCGCAGCGGTGGCTCGCCGTCCTCTTTGACCACATACAGATGAGGGTAGTACACGCCGCGGCGCATCTCGCGCGTCTTTTGGATGACAGCATTGACACGCTGCGAGAACGGATTGTCTAGGACAGGCAATGTGGTCTGATCATCACGGGTGAGCATGCTGATTATCACCGAGACACTTGGTACGCCTACCTTGCCGCCACGTAGGACCTCGTAGCTGGGGAGACCGAAGACATCCATAACGAGCTGTGGCACGGCGTCTCGTCCGACCCACAGGAACATGGTTTGCCCATCCTCGATGAGGAACAGGCCATGTCGCTCCAGCCGCTCCGAAGTTGGCGGCAGAGGGGGAGGCATGATGACGCCGTGCTCGCCGACAGTGCCGCACTGCAAGACCCGTGTCATGTCATCGCCTATAGTATATAAAACTTGCACTCACCTCCGGTGGCATGTTGTGAAGAGAATAGAAATTCGGGTAGATGTAAGGAATGAGCAGCTGCGAGGGTAAGGACGTCAGGAGGGCCTGTGCGTACGCCCTGAGGTCGGGCGGGATCTGTGCGCTCTGCCGGACGCCGACCTAGAGTCCTCACGTGTCAGTCATAAGGAGAGTCCGAGCTACCAATAGCACTAACATTCTTAAGAAGACCCAGAACAAGCACCGGCAACATCTTGAGGTTCTCCGAGATCGCCAGCTGCGCGCTTGCACTGGCGCCAGCGGCGGTCATGCTCGCCTTATACGCCTGTAAGATCTCCACCAGCTTGTTGAACAGCGCGTCGCGTGCGTCCTCGAGCTTGTGTGTGAGGGTGCGCTCGACAGCCTTGTTCGCGAGCAGTGTGGCGATGGCGACCTGGTCCGCAGACGTGAACACGTCCGAGAGGTTACTCGTGGTGGGCAGCGCAGTGGTGATGACACGAATCCGGCGCTCGCCTGGAATATCCGAACGGTCAGCGTCAAAGTCCAAGACGACGAGGCGACGAAACGCACCGTAGCACGTGGTGTGCAGGATAGCAGTTTGAAAGACGACGAACGGCGCGGTGATCGTGTCCTCAATAGTAATCTCAATGGCGTACGACAGGTCCTGCGGCACGGATGGCATGGCGAGGAGATCTGTCGAGCGCACAAAGAAGTTGCCGTGGAATGACGACATGCGCAAGTCTGTCAGATGGTAAACATTAGCCTTGCGGAAGATAATATCATGCTGGTATACATACTCTTTGATGCACGCACGCGCATGACGGCCTCCAGCATGATGGGCATCGCGAGAATCTCTCCAAACTCGTGCGCAAATTTGATAGCATCTTCCGATCGGGCAGCATTAAAGGCAGGGTAGTAGAACGTCTGACCGGCAGTGTAATGAGGGAGACAGGCTGTCGCGAGGATCCAAGGGGCAGGGTCAGTCAGCAATTAGCAATCGAGGGAGATCCAGACTGACCCAGAGTCGCAACATCCTGGTAGCCCGAGCTGAAAAGAAACATGTCCACAGAGATCTGCGCGCGCGAACACTCAATGGCGAACGTCTTGTAGAATGGCGACGCAGCCTGCAGTAGTGCTGACTCCTATACGTAGCCAGGTAAGTACCAGGGAGTCCAAGTTAAAGTAGCCCGCTGCTTGCCTTCGATGTGCCGAGGATCTTCGGATCCTCCCTGTTCTTGAGTGCACCAGCACCATGGGTAGGAAGGGTGGCAGACAAGACGATGATCTTGCCTCCAATGTTGGACTGCAAAATATATCAGATCCGTGGCACCGCAAGAGTAGCAATACGTGACATACCATCATCTTGTAACCAGCTTGCAGTGCAGGACCTAGTGCACTACCAATCGTGTGGTTGTCCTGGAACATGTCGCCGAGCCTCCCGAGAAGTGACTCCAGTGCGGGACGAGACTCGGTCAGGTTGACGAGGAGGTCGGTAGGCTTAGGTAGGAAGACGTCATCGATGTCCGAGACGACGAGCATGGACGAATCTGCGGCACCGGGCTGTGGATAGATGTTCAGCATACAGTTACAGGCAGTGTAGGCAACGGACACACCGGGAGCGAGAAGAAGTAGAGCGACACATCGAAAGCAATGATTGCCACCCGAGCCCTGTTCTCCTCATTCGGGATCCGATCCAGGTTCTCCAGGATCGTGCGTGTCGCGGTAGCCACCATTCCAGACTGGATTGCAGCATGGCTGACATCGATGAGGAAGATGTACACCGCGGGCTGCGGCGCGCGGATCATGTATTCCGTCGGTGCAACGAACTCGACCACAGCATGGTTCAGCTCCGCCCGCGCCCATCTGTCCGCTGGCTGGTTCCGCACAGAGTCCCAGTCAAAGAGCTGCGGGACCTCGTTTGACATCGAGCACATGCAGCACCGCCAGCTACTTCAATCAGCACCTGAATATCAGAATCACACAAAGGAGACGCACCGGTTTCCGCCATCGATGAACTGGACGTATGGGTTGATGTACGTCCTGCAGCGCCGGCACCGTGCGATCACCGTGTCCGTCACGAGCGGAACCGGGTCATCTCCCTCCTTGACTGATCGGTACGGCGTGATCACCAGCGCAAGCGGGATCTTTGACTTGCTCAGCAGCGAGTTCGACGTTGGGATGGCGTTGAGCGTTGAGCGCTGATACGACGGGTCCGCGTTCGCGAATGGCGACGGCGAGACGGACGCATTCGGTGGGAGCACGATATCAGGTAGTGGCCGGAGCAGCTCTCGTGGCTCGGGAGGTGACGTCAGCAAATTCGTCGTGTACAACCGCAGGCCCTTCTGCGCAACGTTCATCTGTCCGAACTGGTCCACCAGCGTGGTCACCGACGATTGCTGACCGAATCCAGGTGCGTTGATGTATTCGGGCTCAGTCGCTGCCGCTCCGCCGTAATAAGGCGGCTGCGCCGGCATCAGCTGCTGCTGTTGCTGTTGTTGTTGCTGCTGCTGCTGCTGGAACTGGCCCTCGGCAGCCAGACCGGGGGTGAACAGTTGTGTAGGCGCCTGCACCTGCGGCTGGGGAGCAGCCGCGCCGTATGCAGGTGCAGAGAGCCCATCCGCCGCGCCATAGTATGCTTGAGTCTGGCCAGCGGCGTATTGGCGACGTTTGCCGTGTTGCGGGGCGTTCGGCGGAGGGGAGACGGAGGGGGACTGAGCGGGCGCCGGCACACCGTTCGCGACAGGGGGCTCCCACTGCGCTCTCCCCGTGGCAGTTTCTGGTACTGTTGAGACTCGAAATGCAGACTATTGCGAGGAGACTCACCGATGAACAAGTAGCGTTGGTGTGTTTGGTCCCTGGGACATGAACGCGTGAGATCATTCCTCCTCGTCGATATATTGTTCAGCTCACCACTCTGCCGCCCACCCTGGGGGAAGCTGTTGTGTAGGAGAGGCCATTATGACGATATGAAGCCGGCTTTGAGATTAATAAAGTTGAAGGTGAAGTTGGGATTCGAGGCGAACGCGGGTGATGATTCAGACGCTGACAGCGACCGACACGTCACTCAGATAGCTGTGTTATTTGTCCAACTGCCGTCGATTAGCGCTACGTGGCCTCCTCGCCGTACTGATATTGGAACAATTGACACAATCTCGCAATTGATGGAGCGATGAGGACTCGAGAAGAGGCGGGAAGAGTGCAAGTTCGACCTGTCTCAGGACAGGCTACGGTCGCTCAAATGGAAGGCCAATATACAGTTTGCAGCCATGTGCATGGCCCTTTTCCTTGCTGGCTGGAACGATGGTTCTACAGGACCACTGTTACCACGGATACAGAGTGTATATCATGTATGCGCTTTATCTGAATCTTTTCGTGCCGTGCAGAGATGAGATGCTATCTATGACAGGTCGGATTCGCTGTTGTTTCGCTGATCTTCGTGTCCAATTGTATAGTGCGTATGAACTCAACCGCGCTCGTGTGTCACTTTCAGAATGTATGCAGGGATTTGTGACCGCTGCGGCAGCGAATGTACACCTGACCGACCGCTTGGGACTGGGGAAAGTGCGTGACTAGTATGCTGAGGGTCGATATGGCAGATTTATCGAACCCCGATAGGTCATGGTATTAGGTGGACAATCTTTACTGTCAGTAAAAACCACAGATGATAAACGGCTAGTCATTCTTCTGCAGGGTCAGTGGCCCAGTGTATAGCATACGCTCTCGAGGCCCCTGCTCCTCCCTTCCCTGTCTTCGTGGTAGCGTACGCGATAAATGGCTTTGGCATCGCTCTGCAAGTTAGCATTCCAATTCTAGTTCATGCAATCAAAACCTAACTTGTACAGGATGCGGGTGCGAATGGCTACGTTGCGAGCCTCGCAGACAATGCTGAGACGAAGATGGGCATTCTACATGCAGTATACGGTCAGTGCCCGGTGATCACAGAACGTTGTTCATGTGTAGTGATTTAAATGAATCCCCCAGGCTTAGGAGCGCTGTCGTCGCCACTCGTGGCAACCCAATTTTCGCAGCTACACCATTGGTCGTTTCATTACCTTACCTCCCTCGGCGTAGCTATTTTGGATACCATCGCCCAAGTTGTTGTATTCCGCTTCAGAGACCAAGATGGTGCGGACGAATGAGATCCTCACATTATCCCCTGTCATTCTCATCGTGTTGATAGAATGTCTAGCGGAAATAGGACAGCCTCCATCCGAGAAGGCAGCATCGACCAACGAAGATAACAAGTACAAGCAAATATTCCGCATGCGTGCGGTTCATTATCTGGCATTCTTCATCCTTATCTATGTCGGTGTCGAAGTCACCATTGGAGGTCAGTGAACCCATCCGCGGAAGCTAGTCTAGACTGAACTACCTACTCACTACTCCAAGGCTGGATCGTGACGTTCGTTATCGACGTACGCCATGGTGGTCCATCCTCCGGATACATTTCCGCGGGATTCTTTGGTGGTGAGATCCCACAGAACTAACATGATGCAGAGGAATGACTTCTGCGGCTAGGTCTCACGCTGGGTCGTGTCGCTCTACTATGGCTGAACAAGAAGGTCTGCTGATACACAGTACATGATTATCTCCAGTAGTTAACCAAGTACGCTCTCACTCAGATCGGAGAGCGGCGTGTCATCTTCCTATACGCATTCCTTGCCATAGGGTGAGTGAATCATTGCTCGTGTCGCTCCCAGCTGAGCTCTGCTCCACAGCCTGGAACTCATCGTATGGCTCGTTCCCTCCCTCATCGGCGGGGCTGTCGCGGTCTCTTTCGTCGGCATGCTCCTGGGCCCCATCTACCCGATCGCCATGAATCACTCTGGACGCATCCTGCCGCCCTGGCTGCTCACTGGTGCCATCGGCTGGATTGCAGGATTTGGCCAAGCAGGCTCTGCCTTCTTACCGTTCTTGACTGGTCTCCTTGCATCCAAAGAGGGTATAAAGAGTCTCCAGCCACTGTGAGCCACTTTCTGTAGATGTCCTCGGTGCGCAGCATGTTGACGCAGAACGGGCAGGCTGGTGTCCATGATGGGCCTTATGGCGTTTCTGTGGGCTTTGGTCCCCAATACCCCTCGTCGACCCGACTGATCAGGTCACAACTCATCCAAACATTTGTCTGAATACCAATCCATCAAGTATTCTACTCTATAGATATCCTCTACCAATGTATTCCGTCAGAGCCAGATGTCTGGAAAATGTGGCCCCAATGTACAGCAATTCACTTCCACCCGTAGAGACAAAGACGTATGCTGCCATCCTGTCTGTGTCTACCGAGCTGTCGTCTGCTGCCCGCCAGTCTTCTCCCTGACGCGGTCCGTGAGGGACGCGTCGGCAGCATTGGCTGCCGGGATCTCGAGCTTCTGCGAGGCGTCTCTGCGCTGCGACCTGCTGTCCCCCCTGAAGCCGATGTAGTATATTTGCAGCGACTCGCCGCCTACGGCGTCGCTCTGGAATGAGGATTCAGAAGCAGTAATGCCACGGTACACCGAGGTGGACGTACGAAGAAGAGCGACAGGGAATGGATATTGGCGAACGCCGCACTGCGCATGGGATACTCCATGACGCCAACTTCGCCTTCGAGGAGGTTGATGTTGAGCTGTGGCGTGAACTCTTCCGCCTCCGCAAAGTCGACGATGTTCGAGTGGTTCGCGTATATCCGCAAGCGTCGTGGCGTCGTCTCGCCCCTGCCTGGATCTATGCTCACGAAGCCATACATTCACAGAAAAGCGAACCTACCCAGCTTCAATAACACAGACTTGACACGAACATTCTGCGCGAACGGGACGTGGATGATCACCTGCCATCACGTATACCAGTGAATCACTTTGTGGCAAGTTCAGAAACATTCAACCCAACCTGATCGTCCACATTCGACTGTGCAGAGCTGGAGGTATCATCGCGCTCGTCCCAGGGTTTGATCACTGCCTGTGCATCTTCCGGTACCGTCAAGTTCAGACCATGCACGCTTCACGCGCGATCGCTACAGTTACAGCCACAATCCGAGTTGACGCGTAAACACAAGTGTCCGCTCACTTGTATTTATCTATCGAGCCATATAGGTTGTCCAAATCAGACCCAGCCAGCTGAGACGAAACAGAGTTATCGGAGCCCGACGCCATCAGTTACTTCCAGTCGTCCGGGAGGTTTCATAGACACGCCGCAGAAAGTCCGAGAATCCAAAGTTCCGCCCCATGTAGGGGAGGCACGGACTGACGCGGAGTCCGAGCCTTGTTACATAAGCATAGTCTCCTGCCCCTGCCCCTTCTCTCAGTAAGTACCGGGTCTATAGACATGTCTTTCGCTCTGCAAATGGCTTGACGTAGCGCCCGGTGCGCGAAGGTGCGCGATCACCGGCACCACTCGTCGTGCTCTACGAAGCACTCTAGCCGCACTGTCTACATTGCCTACATGTTATTTGCGACACTCGCGGCTGTCTTCATTATCATATTATTTGCATTATAACTCGGCCATTCTTGTATCACGGTTATCACCTGCTACAAGGCGACCGTCGAGGCCGAGGGCCACGAGGCGCAACGTTCTCGTAACTACCTCGAACAATACTCATTAAAGCAGACACGGTGCAGCCAATGGCTGGCTTCGATATTGGCAATGACTTCCTGTCGGCTGCGCCTCGGCCCGGGTGTACAGCTCTATACAGCATAGCTGGATCTATGCCTTGTAGTTGCGACCCGCGCTCCGACATCGGTCACACTGCTCGGAGACTTCTTGCACTATCCCTTGCAGTAGTTCTTCCTGAGGTGCCCCATTACTGCGCCGCTCATCAGGACAGGCTTGCAGTCTATATGCTATCGCAGGGTACTCTTGGCCCTCTACCTCCTGCACAATATTTGTTCACTGCCCCCATAAGTACAGTCCTTTGGCCCTACGCAGGTGCATAACTTCGATGCACATTGTTTCGCGCGGTCACTCTGCTATGACGTGTGTGGTGACTGAACCAGGGCCTTAAACTAGTTTAAGTACTTATACGAGCAGTTGCTGCTGGTGAATTTGCCTGTGGGACAAAGGTAGACACTGAGTGGCCCTGGCTGCACCGCGCCGCGCGCGACCCAGCGCATGCCCTCACGCTATTGATGGTGCGACTGTCCCCTCCACGGCTTGGTAGCTAAGCTTGCCTATGACGCCTTGGAGGTGTACGCCCGGGCGCCCCTGTTAGTGCCCCCGCAGGCGGCCCAGCAGCGTAGTTGACTGTTTCGCCTGTCTTTCCGGCACGCTGCTGTGCTCCGTGGGATAGTCGGCATGCCTTGAGCAGCCTATCTGTACTCATCGTTAGGTAGTTGCTAGCGGTACTGTACGGCGCTATCGGAGCGTGGGTGCGGTGTTGTGTCCTGTACGAATATGATAGTACTGCCCTCCCTGTATCGGTACAACCCCCGGTGTTCTGGCGTGGGACCGAACTGGAATATATCCTCCTCACATGTCGCCACGGTCGGCTAGGCGCCCACTTCGAGATCCCAGCGTTTGGAATAGGCGCCCCCGTTGTTATGGGCGTCTGCGTTGTGAAGGAGTGATCCGTCTCGGGAATGTTGCATCTAACAAGATCTCGAAACACGGCATGCGACGGGCATCAGGCCTTTTGCCAATAGAGTGCTCCTCTCTAGCTACACCAACATGTCTTCCATCGGGGGAGGCCAGGTTCTGTCGAACTTCGTCGACGCTGTTGTTACCACAGCGATAGGCATTGTGATAGGTGAGTATTGAATCTCGTGACGCGATGTATGTTGCATAAGCGAGACTAAAACGCACGAGTAGTGTTTTTGAGCGGTGCTGCGTATTTTACATGGTATAGCAAGAATGTCCTCGACAAGGTGTGTATGGCATGTCGATAACTATACATGCTCCAATATTATTTCAATATAAAGATCGAGCGCGCATTTGCACCGGGATACGATGCAGCTTTCGAGTTGGCGAACTACGCAAGGAAGAAGGACGTTCAAACCTTATCGCAGGTCTTCGAAGCGAGTGTTGACAATCCCTGGACGCAGCACTTGCGACGCAAGGAGCAGGAATATATCGACCGCATCATACAAGGCAAAGAATCTGGAGCTTACTTCATGCTCCTCGGCCCCAAAGTATATCGCTGATATTGCTACATTACATTACTTACCTCGGTATTCGTGTATCGCATACAGGGTACAGGCAAGACGTCGATGATCCTAAGTGCCATGCAGGCCGTTCGCGGCGAGGGCGTGGTGATCTGCGAGATGCACCCAGACCTGGAGGTCTTCCGGCTGCGTCTGGGCAAGGCCTTGAATTTTCAGTATTTTGAGGACTCTCAAACTGTCATCTTTCAGAGACGGAATCCAAGAGATGGTGCATGATCGATGTGCGACGTTCGCGGATATTGTGCTGACTTGAGAACAGGCGGACCCGCTCTCGACATTGAACGAGGTATGCCGTCAACTGTTCTGGTTTATTTAAACCTGCTAAACGACCGCCTGAAGCTCTAAACAAGCTAGAGATCGTTGCATTGCGCTATGTACAAAAAAGAAACCGCCCTTTAGTGCTCGTAATGAACAATATACAGTTGTGCAAGAACAACACGGATAGCAAACATCTTCTTACACAAATCCAGCAACGAGCGGAATCTTGGGCTGCCAGTGGTAAGATCTCCTTCTTTGCAATATCAGATATGTCGTTCAGTCGCATTTCTATGTCAGGAATCCTGACGGTCGTCCTTAGCACGTGCGTAGATATGAACTGCATCCATCTTCTGGACGTACTGACCGACCTGCCATCAGCGATGACTTTTGGCCATTTCTGCATATGCGTGAGTATTCCGTACTTTGAGGCATTGGTGGTTCTAAACTACTCAACAGATAGAACTGCGAGCCGAATGCATGTAAGGAGGCGAGTTTTATTCCCTCAGTTTGGACAGCTGACCAGGCGAATAGGTGTTATCCGTATGGGACTTGGACAGCACAGAAGCAGTGCACGCGGCTATGCGACTCCGCCTGATAGAAAAACGCCCCGTGACAGAAGCAGACGAGTTCAGACAGGCGGTCTCTATAACGGGCGGACGACTGGTCCATTTGACCAAGGTGGCCCGAGCGGTCGACATGCTGGGAATGGCGCAACGTCTATTGCAGGCAGAGAAGGCCTGGCTCCTCTCAAACATCGGCCTCATCATAGATTGCGACGACGGCGCACTGGAAGATCAGAGGTTTAGCTCTTGCTCGTGGCTCCTGCTGCGAGAATTCGTCCGGATGCGAAAGGAGGACGAGAAGCGAAGACAAGACGCGATAGAATCTGGCATTTTAGGCGTCGATGCTGCGCCCGGGTTGCCCCTGCCAAATATACCATATGTAAGGACTTATCTCATGTATATCGCAGGACTACACTGACACTACCCAATCGACCTAGTATGTCTGCCGGCAAATTATGACGCGTCCTGACTACATAGAACGTGCGTGAACGCTTGTCGGAGAAAGACACGGAGGTTTTGACTGATTCCTTACTAGGACTGGATCAACTGAACGTGATAGCTATCGATGTAAGCCTCCCTCAGCCTATCCTGGCACTTACGTCCATGATGTATGTTCTACCCTCCGCAGGTGTATCATGGTGTGGTTCCAGAGTCGGAACTTCTTCTGAATGCAGCACGCGAGACAGTGGACGAAGAGCAGTTTGATGTCTTGTTGGAGCAAGTACGACACAGGGTCAGTTCCGGGACGTCGGAGACTGGGACGAAGGAACCAAAGTCTATCGATGTCCCCTCGTCGTGATTCGCATTTCGCAAACGGTCACGCGATATACTTACACAATGTATGTCAATGATCTTCAAGAGTCGCCGTGGCTAAGATATTATGTCTTGTGCTATGCGTGGCGTTGGACGACATACATGCTTACCTCACAGTGTAATGCCTGAAAGACTTGCGAGAATGGCGACATCGGACGTGTCAAGCTGCCTGCGCTCAGGGCGGGGGACTATATTGAGCTATGGTACGAATGCTGGTGTCTAGATGGACTTGAGCATCTGGTACATGAAGCATGCGACAACGAACGGCATAGTCTTCGAGAGTCGCCGTAGCCAAGACATTATGTCTTGTCGCTATATGTGACATTAATTTATTCTGGCTGGAAGAGGACCTCGTATCAGTATTGTCGGTGAGAACGACGAAATAGGATAAACTCACGGAACAATGCATGCTACCGCAAACGAAGGTCGACCATTTTCCTTCCTCTCGCCCGCTCAATATCCTCTCTGCTCAGCATTCCAACACCCTTCTCCATCGTCCTGCCCTTCCCGCCGATCCCGTCGCCCATTCCCAGCGGTGCATTCCCGGCGTGCAGCATGCGAATCAGCGCCTGCGCGACGTGGATCGGGTTCCTGCTCCCCCACACCTTCGCACTCGCGTCCTTGATGCCCGCCGCCTTGAGCACCGTGTAGATGTTCGGGTTACAGTGCAGCCCGAACCCGACGGGACGCGGCCGCAACAGGATCCGCGTCGAGCCAAACTTGGACTCCATGTCCGTCCAGAACGTCCGGTCCTCGAACCGCTGGACGTAGTCCATGTTGCGGATGGCGGCGATGCGCGCGCCCTCGAACGCCTTGGCGTTGTTGGCGCTCTTGCCTTGGCCGATGCCCACCAGACCGTTTTGGTTTCCGACGACGAGGATGTATGCCATCTGCGCCTGCCGGCCCTTGCCTGTTTGCTTGATGACGCGCCGGTCCACGAGGGTGTACGTAAAGAGCTTTTCCTGCTCCATGCGGGTGAGGTGTAGGAGGGTCGAAGGCGACCTGCTGGACTGGGCGTCGGAGCCCCCCTCCGCATTCTCTGATTCCTCATTGCCGAAGAGTTCACGGGCATTGAGGAACATATTGGGGTCGTTCCGCAGAATGACCTTGT
Source organism: Obba rivulosa (assembly GCA_001687445.1). NCBI lineage: Eukaryota > Fungi > Basidiomycota > Agaricomycetes > Polyporales > Gelatoporiaceae > Obba > Obba rivulosa. Next base: position 31,559 of record KV722513.1, read on the forward strand.
TCTCGTACGGGCTGCGCTTCGACCGGGGGAAGACGGCTGCCTGGTGCACGTCGAGGAAGGGGTCCTGGGTCATGAGGTTGGGGTAGTCTCCCAGACTGTATTCCAGCGAGTCTCCTGATATCGACTTGTCCTCTGCTGGACTACTTTTTGTCGCGTTGCTCTGCACCGGTGGCTGAGACCCTGGTGCAGCCTCGACCTGAGTGTCATTGCGGGAAGACGATGGCTCGTCGGACGGAGTGTCTGCAGGCTTGTCTGTCGGTGCTTCTGATGCGTAGTATCGGCATGAAAGGATGTGCGTTGGATGTCGGCTACCAAATGTCCGGGCTGCAGCAGCAAGAGTACTCCGAACACCTATATTCATGGCGGCAGAGGACAACGACTTGGACGCTTGACTCTAACGAATTTGGGCGCTCCTCAATCGACGCGTTTTTGGATTAATTATGTATATGTAAGCCATTGTTACTCACGGGTAAATATCTCTCTACTTAGAATTCCGTCCTTGAGCGCTTGAGCGCTGAGCACAGGCAGCTTGACACGACCGACGTCGTCATCCTCGCAGGTCTTTCAGGCATCACACCGTGAGATAAGCATATGTGTTGTCATTGTGCGCATATTGCATGTGTGGGCGTGCGAGGTCACAGAATACACGAAGCGTACACGGCTCTACCGAGATAATGATAAATGGAAGGTATAAGGCATCTCCATACGAACGATGCTCCGTACGGATGCTCGCAAAATGCTACGAACCATTTGGAATGCGGATGAAGATAATGCAATGATAATGACATGCCAATGTAGATGCAGATGATGCAGAATGTCCGGATAAGTTACGCGAGTCACGACGGGAGGACGGCCGCGAAGAGCCTGCCGGGCGAGAACCAGTCCCGCGCGGACAGCAGCCTGCGGCGGCGCCGGCGCGCCTCCTGCGTCGCGCTGAACTTCGCGACGGACTTGCCTGCGGGCGGGATGCAGCGGTACGCCTGCGGCTGCGGCGACGTGGGCGTCGACGGCGCGAACGCCCAGCGCATGGCGAGCGCCTCGCTCTCGGACGCGGGCTCGGGCTCGGTCTGCACCGTGCGCGTGCGCGTGCGCAGCGGGGACGACGAGCGCCGCGGGAACGCGAGGCGGATGGGGTTGAGGAAGCTCGACGTGCGCGCCTTGCGCTCCGCGCGTGCGGGCCCGGGGCGCAGCGGGAGCGGCGGCGGCGTCGGCGAGGGCGGGTAGTCGCGGAAGGGGAAGGGGAGCGGCGAGGGCGCGTGGGCGCGCTCGTGCTGCGGGTCGGGCGTCGGGGGCGGCGGGGCTGCGAAGCACAGGGAGTGCCACGCGCTCTCGGTCTGCGGGCTCGGTAGGGTGGTGTCGAAGGTGAGGAAGGAGAACGCGGCGGTGGTCGCCGTTGAGGGCGGCGGCATGCAGACCTGCTCCCAGTTGTACGACTCGTGAGACCCAGCCTCATGGCGTTGCGTGGGGAAGTTGAGGTCGAGGCCGAGCGGATTCAGGCCGAGTACCGGGGATTCTGGGCAGGCTGAGCGGAGAGACTCGTCGGCGTGAATCGTCGGGTAGCACGAGATCGCCAGCTGAATGGGCATGCTCTCCTCGTTCGCGGTCAGAGGTGTCGTGATCATGCCCACGTCTTCCCGGTCGCCTGCATACGGCCGCGACTTGTCGTCGAAGAAGGCTGCGGAGTAGATGCCGTAGTCCTCGATGTGCGTCTCGAGCGCAGTGTGCATGGATGATGAGCGCGCAGAGAGCATCGTCACGCTCTCGTTGTAGTATTGCGTATGACAGCCGTTCGTGTCGAGCATGGGCAGCTTTGGGCGACGAACCTCGCCGGCGGGACTCCAAGCGCCTACTCCATTAGGGGTCCTCGGCAGCGAAGGAATGGAGGGTGACGATGACAAAACAGAGTATGACGAACGCGGGCTAGACCCACACGACTGCAACTGCTCGAAGAGCCGCGTATTCGTGAAGACGTTGCCGGGGGACGGGGACATAGAGCGGTTGTACTCGCACGGGTGTCTTGCCTCGCGAGAGGCGTCGTCGACCCACGACAACTTCTCTGTCGCGGTCTGGTTCGCGAAAATCATCTCCGAGTCCGAGTCGTTGCTCCAGGCTGACGCGAACTCGTCGTCTTCCGGCAAGTCCTGTGGCTCAGCCTCTGCCTCCGGCTCGGAGGAGCTGTCAGATCCGGCAGTAACTCCAGCTTCCCAAGGACACCGCGCCATGCTGTCCTCAAAGAGCACGTCTGGCGCGTAGAAGCTGTTGATCCCCTTGAAGGCAATCCGCATCTCCCTCAGCGTCATGCGCCGGCGCCAGTCGACCTCAAGCACACGAACGAGTAACCGGTTGACCTCCTCGGAGATTGGGAGGACGGTGGGCAGGAAGTGGAGAGGGTCCTTGAGGTACGCCTGGAACGTGACATCGTCCGCGGAGGCGGATTTCCACGGATTCCGGCCAGTGATAAGGTTCAGAAGAATGATGCCGAGGGACCATACATCGTTAAAGAGAGGCGAATACGCCTTTGTGTAGGCGAACAGCCCGCCTTGGCACTCTGGAAAAGAATGAGCGTCTTCCTGACGCGGAGCCGATGTAGTGACTCACCCGGACTCATGTGGTATATGCTGCCAGTGCGGAACTCCGTGCTCATCTTGTCCGTCGTGGCCAGCCCGAAGTCAGTGATGGCGAGGCGGAGGCCGCCGTCGAAACAGAGGATGTTCTCCGGCTTCAAGTCGCGGTGATAAATACTCAGAGAATGGCAGTACTCAACTGCATCAAGCAGCTGAAGGAAGACCTCCTTGATCAGTTCGTTGTGGCCGAGATACCGGCGCTGATGAAGGATCTGCGTGAAGAGATCGCCATCACTGCAGTAGTCCATGACGATGTACGTGTAGTGGTAGTCCTCGACGACTCGATGAAGGGTGACGACGTTTGGATGGGCCGATGCGAGCTGGTGAAGAGTGATTTCTCGTAGGTGCAGCTGCCGTTGACGGGACGCGTTACGCTTCTGAGAATGTGGCAAGCACTTGACCGCGTAGGAAGTAGGCGACGATGAGTATGTATCAATGGCTCGGTAGACGACACCGTAGCCACCGTAGCCCAGCACCTCGACAAGCTCAAGCGCACCGTTGTCGATGAGGGTGCCGACGGAGGGCGGCGTCGGCGAGCTTGCCATCTCGGAGGAGTCGACCATGGCGACTTACTAGCGGAGGGAAGGAGACAAAGGACGTCGAGCGCGGTAGGGGAGGGACCTGAGAGATGGTAGGAAAGCGCTACGCTGGACCGGCCTTTTACTTCGGAAGAACGTGACTGAGGGTAGGAGGCGGCGTGGCCACCATGAGGCACGGGTGACTATTGTGGCAACGCTGATGAGAGTAAGTCCGGAGCTATGCGTGAAGCGATAGAACCTTGGAGAATCGAAACACGCCTTTGCAAGGCAGGAGCGGCCAAGAGCTGCCATTCAAACGTAGCTGCAGCTGCGTATTTGACACGAAGGAGAGACATGCCACTGCGCGCTACGATCGCGGAGATCGCACAGGGCTCGTCCGGCTGACCTGCACGCATTTGCCATCGCATGAATCTGCTGAGCACATCGCGCCCCCGGCGGTCTCTGAACAGGGGACAATGGCGGGGCCACCTTCCATCGCAGGAATGGAGAACGACAATAAACACAGGAGTGGACGAGACAAACCCCCGATCACACCATCAGGGTAATCTCCCGATCTAGATAAGATCTCCCGCGCCTCTCTGCCGGACCTCCCGCGTGGGATCTGCGAGCGCCCGCCCCGGGCATCTGGATGCAGCAAATGGCAGCCTTGATTGCGACAGCATTCCTGGAAGTCGTGCGCGCGGTGTGCGCATTGCGCACCGCCCCGCCCTCGCACTCGTGAGATCGCCCTCTCTGCGATAGATGTTAACACCTGATCTTGCCCGCATTGGTGCTCAAGCTGCATGGCGCGACCGCCGCAACGGACCTCGAGCCAGTCATGCTTCGGCGACTCGTATAGACAGGGTCCGATCAAGACTGGTACCGACGGCTTTGCTCGAAACGCAACCGCACCTTATTCGGACTGTGTGCGCCTCATAGTACTGGCATAAAACTGAGACATTTCAGCCGATTTCTTCATGATATATAATAAGAACAGATCATTGAAGTCTTGCGGTGATTAGTATGCATTTACCTACCTTGTGCATCCCAGTCTCGTATATTAGCGGCGGGGCCGCACTGAATATGCCGGCGAGCACATCACGAATCCCAGCGTATGGATCTGGCATCGATCGCCCCGCACATCCTCGTTTCCCTTCAAACACGTGCACGCGTGCGGAGAAAAACTGCCCGATCACAAATCCAAGGTGTTCCTGGACGTCGGCCATGCAAACAATGCTTCATCGGTTCTAGACTCCAGCATCCCCGTTGATGCCCAACATCCACCACGCATGGGCGGAAATGAGGAACTGATGCAGCCCTCGCCCGACGGCGGTGGCGCCGCAAGCACATCCAGCACCTGCGCTGGCCATTAGGGCACCACCCGCCATTTCCCCGGGATTTGAGATTCGAGGACCTCACTGCGGGTGGGCTGTGCGCCCTCCGCTTGCCGGCCGGATCCTCTGAGATAGATTTGCACATCGATACGCCGTGCTTTGGGCACTGCCCCTTATTCTTGCGTCATCGTGACCCAGGGCAAACGTTCGCCCTTGCGGACTAGCCTCGCTACAAGCTCGAGTAAATGCGAGTAACATGTCTTCAATGTTGAGGTGTTTCACGGTGGAAATTTGGAGCTGCTTCCTGCGATCCTGTGCAGCAAGATTCAGAAGATGTAATCATCCGTGGAAAACTTGGCTACCCTGTGAAGCAACAATGTTGCTGCAACGAGGCAACTCAAGAAGCATGCCACCGTAAGTTTTGCCGAAATGATAGACGTGACCTTCATCTGAAGAACGTGTATCACAAACTTAGCGTAGCAGGAACGGCCTTAGTACTTTCCTTCGATAGACAGAAGTTCACAACAATATGGCTCAGCGGTCCATCCACATACTCGGACCGCCGTCCAGAGACATCGGGTAAATGTAGAGGGACGGATATGTGATGGAGATATCGCACCTGAAGACCTGCATAGGATCTATGATGGTCTAGTTCTGAATGAATCGCTGGTCTTCGGAGATCTTCGGCGAGAGCAGGACACATTGCTCGACGGATATCTCGGCTTCTGAGAGACAAAACCAAATGCGGTATGTCCAATCAACCAATCAAGGCTGTTACGGACGACGAACGTGCTTCCTGTCTTGAAGATGGTGAGGAGTACTAAAATGATGGCTATGTGAGTTTCATGCTTAGAAACCGCGAAGTACATCTCTTTCAAATTCCCTGATAACCAGAAATTGAAGAGCATCTTCCATTCAATGAATTCCACCAAATCATATCTTCATGATCTTGCTTCGACAAGAGCCGATAGAGATAGCGATGGAGCTCTGCGTGATGGTCCGAGTCCGGAGATAACAAGAATGAGCGTCAGGTGCCCTCGTCAACCACTTCATGGGCAGAGCGTAGTCGGAGATTAAAAACATAGATGCACAGCCAGATATCGATATGGTTTCCCATGTTCTTTTCTCAGGTCAAGAACGCCGTGAATCGGATGGTCACTGTGAGACCTTCGAGCATTGCGGTACGCGGATCCGATATTAGGCTAGGGCAACATCGGTGCGCGGAATTGACAGGAACATGTAAATAGATAGTTAAGGTTCGGAAAATTTGATGTAATTCCAGAGTCAGAGTTTTCGGTCGATAGTCGCATTCGATCCGACCCAAAATCTTCAGAATCACCACAGCACGCAGGCTCCAGAGACGCGTCTGCCACGTGTCCACATTGACGCGTCTTAATCACGTGCCACAACCACGCATTTCCATTTGGAGAAAATTCGTTTTGAGCAGCTTTCAATGCAGTCTTGTCGCCACCTCCGCTCTTCTGTTTCTCCAATACTATCATGGCCTCGCAGTGCGCCCATATACCCTAGGTCAACACATATAGAACTGCACAGACGGATATGTCAATCTGCTGCGCGTCATACTGGGAAACAGCCGGTAACACAAGACGCCGCCGCTCAAGACACGCCTGAATTAGAGGCCAGAGCGGCAGCGTCGACGGTAGACAACGTTTACACGCCAATACCCAGTGCGAAGGACGCGCCGCCACATCTGTGTGCGCAACCCGCACCGCCTGAGCCGCCCAAAGACCCAGTGGACGCAGCCGAGACGGTGGAGGAGCTGCCCATGCTCCAGCGGCCGCTGGGCGTCCAGGACCGGCCGGTCGCAGAACGGCAGTCGTGGTCGAAGATGGCGGAAGAGATGCTGGATGAGAAGAAGCGGTTGGAGAAGAGGAAGCTTCTGTGAGTGTGCGTGCGTGGTGTGCTGGGGCACTGCTCATATTCGTTGCAAGGATCAAGGCGGCGGCGAAGGGATATTACACGGATTTGCTCGCGACGCGCAAGTTTGCGGGCAAGACGTGGATTGCGCCGAAAGTGATGATTCGTGGCGACGTGAGTGTCGCACTTGGCGTGCCGCAGACACGGTCTGCAGGGGACCCCACCTCATAGCTTCTCATAGGAATGCACGCTGATGTTTACATAGAAAGCGCTGTACTTCCCAAACATGTACGGTACTGCGCTGACTGGTGGCAAAGTCCACACGACCGACCTGTGCCAGGGCAAGGTCTCCATCATTGCCATTCTTTCTACGCGCATGTCCGAGGTGCGTGGCAGCCGTCCTTGCAGAATACTGTGCGGTCATATTGACCGGAACAGATTCAAACGGCAAACTTCGTAAAGAGTGCTCATGAAGAGCACAAGGACAAGCCAGGCTACCAGTTCATCCAGATCAACCTCCAGGAGAACCTTCTGCGATCGCTCCTCGTATCAATGTTCACCTCGGGGATCAAGAGGTCCGTCCCCGAGGAACTGTGGCCAACATACATGGTCAGCAACCAAAACATGGAGTACGTCCCCATCGAATGTAATGGCAGGGACACGGCTGCTGACGCTTGCCGCACAGTTACGTCCGCGACGACCTGGGCATGACGAACCGCCACATAGGCTACATCTACCTCGTTGACGAGCAATGCCGTGTCCGCTGGGCTGGTTGCGCGGATCCAAGGCCTGAGGAGATGGAAGCGCTGAGAGTATGTGCCGGCGTCCTGCTGAAGAGGCACGAACCGCTTCCATCGAAGGCGTGAGGGCTGGCTCCTACATGTCTTTCGTGTCATTTTTTGACTTGGAATTACCCTCTACACCATACGCGCGTTTGTAAACCCTGCTTAGACCTGTACCTCTACCTTGACTTCTCGCTACGAGGAAGAAGTCCCGGTGGCGAGAAGCTTGACGCGCAGGAAACAAATAGTGTATTGAATTTCATCTCCGTTGGAGGACGTCGTTCGCGTCGCTGACTGCACCTGGAGCTGAGCGCGATGGTCGGGACGCGAGCAGAATCAGTTGAAGGTGATTTCAATGCGCCTGGTGTTGATGGGACGTCCCAATCGGGGGTAGCAGCCCGTGCTATGTACCGCACTAGAACTTGGCTCGCCTCCGTCGCCGCTGGCAGCTGCCGCCTATCTTATTCCCTCTCAATCCACCGCGCTTGTTTCTCCTCGTAAAGTCCATGCTTATCTCGTAGACAATCCTATTCACACCGCACGAATTCTGGCCAACTCGTGTTCCCAAGTCTCCAGCTCCACACCGACACCCCTACAGGCTGCCCCTGACGCCCAGCAGGTCTTTTGTCGTCGTCCATATACCACCACACACCAGGGGCACTGCTGATACCCCGGCTTGCATAAAGTGTAAGCCGCAGTCTCCTCGTTCACCTCGGCTGCATAAGGCGGCCGTGTACGACCTCGACCATGCCACCACCTCGCAGCTGGCTATCTCCGCCAACGCGGAGAGAGCTCACTTTGCTGCTGTTCTCCCTGACTGTCTTTGTGCTCTCATATAACCTCGAGACGTCACTGCAGTTAGTGGGAGTGCCTCCAGCGAAGCTTAGGTCGTCATACTTGGCCACAATTGGTACGTGTTTCTAGTATATTGATCGTGCATGCGCAAAAATGCTGCCCGGAAGCATAACCAAGCAATTTGGGATGCCACGATAGGGTCTAGACGTGGTTTTTGCGTGCTGCAGTGGACTCTATTTATGTCAAGATAGTTGTGCCCTGCTTGCCTACTGGAGAAGTCTACATCATGGACGAGGGGCACACCGCTGTGTATAGGGGAATCTGCCGGCCTTCACACGTATTGAAAAGTCCCAACACGCGAATTCCATGTCGCCCGTGGTGTCTCAGATCGCATCGCTGCCGACATTACCGGTGAATAGCATGTACATGAAGTCGAGAGGAGTCCTTTGCTCGCACATTCGCCGTTACATGCCTTATATGCGCTCCCTAATTCACTAGGTGGTGTTGGAAACCGTCTGGTGCATCAGGGGGACCTAGCTGTCTGCTCTGTTGAGAATACGTTTGTTGGAAGTTGCGCATTTACACATCACTTCGCCAGGACTTGGAACAAGAGACCCTGGCCTTGAGCCAGATGGAAGAAGACCGAAGCAATGGCGAGACCCACTGGAGGACATCATTTTCGGCCAGTGGGAGTGGAAGGAAGGGCAAGTAGCGGGAGTAGAGAGGGGCCAAGTCGACGTTAGCCCGGTGGGTGCTGCCATTTACAACGCAGGCTCCAGAGGCGGTAGCAGAAGTGCTGCAAGGGATGATCAAGGCGTGAGCTTGAAGTCAGGGGTGACACCGAAGGAGCAATTGCTCCGATGGGAGAATGGACCGCCGGAGACGAAAGCAGTCATGCATGTGCCAGGTCAGCTACATAGGAAGCATCTCATGTGCAAGGCCCGTGCTGACGTGGGATACCGTCCTCAGGGTATACCATCCTTGACAATTTGTTAGTTGTCAATGGGACCTTCTTCCTTGTCACAGACAATCCGGCCTCTCTTCCTCCACTCTCAGTTATTGCTTCCTCCGCGGCCGATACCGCACGACCTCCACGAGACAGTGACTGGCAGGTTATCAGCCGTGAAGAGGCTCAGAGCAAGATCAGCGCGTTTGGAGGACGGTGTGTCGCTTGAAACATGACTTTCGCATCACGGCGCCTGACTCCCCGCAGCGTATTTGGCACCACCTGGATCTCGACCGACCGTGCCGAGGTGCAGGACCCGTACACGCTTTTCTCCCTCTTCCGCACGCATAGCGCGCTCACCGGCACCTCGTCTACATCATTCACGTCCTCATCTGGACTGCGCATTATCACGCCTCCAGGGAGTAGGCCAAGTCTGGACGGGGTGCCTGCGCCCTTGCGCTTCGTCTTCCCGTACGTGCCGACATTCTCGAGCCCACACATCCCCCCACCGAGCGGAGACGAGAAGGAGCATCCGCCCCCGCGCGTGCGATCCTACAACGGGATCCACCCGCTCCTCCCCAAGGCCGTTCTGCCCTCGCTCGGCATCTGGTACTCGGAGGACTGGCAGGACATCATAGACATGAACTCGCCCTGGCTGTTCGAGCGCGCCGTCATCGCGGACCGCGGCGCCGCCGAGCGCGGGCGGGACCACTGGGCGGAGCGCTGGCCTCCCCAGGCCGGCGAGCGCAGGGACGGGGGCGAGCTGCAGAAGAGGGCGGACGCCGAGGAGGGAATGCCTGTCTGGGCGGCGCCGTTCATCGGGCTTAACGCGGAGCAGGGATGGTGGCAGCCCATGCGCACTGCGCTCCTGCGGTACCTTCGTGTTCCGGACGAGCAGACGGGGTCGGCGAAGCGCGGAAGGAAGGGTGCAGCGGCGAAGCCGGTGGTCACGTATGTCTCGATGCAGGCGGAGCCGGCGGAGGCAGGGCCGCGCTTGCTGGAGAAGGACCACGAGGCGTTGGTTGCAGGGCTTGCGGGCCTGGTGAGAGAGGGCGTACTCGGCGAGGCGCATGTTGTCAGAGGGAACGGGAGTGTGCCTGGCTCGGAGTGGGATGAGCGCATGAGGGCGATTGCTCGATCCAGCGTGAGCCACCGTACTGTGTTGACGACCGATGTTGATACTGATGATGTATTTCAGGTCGTTTTAGGGCCATATGGCTTCCACCTTACCGATAGCGTATTCATGCCTCAAGCGAGCCCGACGTCCACCGACAGTCAGTCATCGTCGTCAATGCTGATGGAGTTCTTCCCTCCTGGGATCTTTGTGCGCGACCAGGAATTCGCAGTACGATCCCTGGGCATGCGATACATGGCCTGGTGGAACGACAGGTGAGCTGATCTCTCAAGACGGCCGGCGTTGAATCTGAACGTGCTCAAACAATACAGAAAATTCACGGGCAACTCGTTGCCTCCCATCATCCCCCCCGACGAGACCATCAGCCCAGGGCAGCAAATGCCTCTAGATGTGACCGCTGTAATCAGTACGATACGGGAAGAGTTGTCACGACGACAACGATGATCCTGCCATTTCTATGCCTTGTCAGGAGTAGGTCACTATCTTTATAGTTTATACAGGTCATGAGCATGTAGTATGAGTCCCTGGAACGCTGCGCACACGGGGCTTTGCACATACAGAGCGCGATAGAGCAATTACTGGATTCGGATGGCACTCCGGGGCGCAGTATTTATATGCAGTTAACGCAAGCAAAGCCATACACCCTGCTAGTCGAAGTCCCCAGCAATTAGAAACAATATTCGCAAATCATAGTGATGAACGGTAGCCTACAGTGACTGTAGACCGCCATGGCCAAGTGTATGCGCTATTACTGATAGTGCCATCCCTTTACCGCCTGGTTAGGACAAGCGGGACATCGCGCACACCAAAGGCCAGCCCAACCATTCCACCCTGTAGCACCCGTTCCCTCCATTGCACCACCGTCTCGCCTGCGCGCAAATTGACGTCTACCTTCCAATCGCGCAGCAGGAGACTCAACAAGCAAACGCCCTCGGTGAGTGCGAACTTCCTGCCGATGCATGCCCGCGGCCCAAACCCAAAGAATGAAAGCTCGGAGTCCTGGACGCCGTACCAGCGCGAAGGATCGAACCGCTCCGGGTCTGGGAAGAGCTTTGGATCGTGGTCTGTGCGATAGCAGATAAGATCAATCGTGAGAGATCGAAGAGTAGCTACTCACGTATACCAACCATGTCGACGACGATCGTTACGCCTGGCGGGATGACGAGAGTGCGGTTGCTGTCTTCCGAGAGGTTGAGGACGACGTGCTCAGTGGCGTTTCGATGAAGTATGAACCCGGCCGCTGTCGCATTACATGGCGTTATAGAATGGTTCGATAAAGGTTTTGACAGACTCACGGAAGAATCGAGCAGCCTCTTCGAAGCAAGCCGCAACCTTGTCGAGTTTAGAGATGTCATCGAAAGTCTGCAGAAGACATCTGAGGTCAGCGTGTCATATACGAAGGGGCGGATTATTGGTAGCTACCGGAGCCCGACCATCTGATAATACTTCATGGATCTGCTTCAGCGCCTTGTCTTGTTCGTCCTGATACAGAGCAAGCAATGCGAGAGTAGCAGAAAGCGTATGGCCAGTAGTTTCTTAACTTCGGGTCAGTGACATCCGCGAGCAATGGCGACACGTTACCCCCACCATGTCCAGCAAACATGAAACTGAAGACGTTTCCGATCTGGTACGCTACATCAGTCCCCGCGATATTGGGATTGGAAAGAAAACAATCACAAGTTCATCGTCATCCAGCCCATTCTTTCCTTCAGCTTCTGCCGCAGACACCAGACGAGTGAACAGATCATTCCCGGATGACCCAGGCTCCGACGTTTCTGACGCAAGCTCTGCCTTCCTGGCGGTGACGAGAGACTTGAGAGACACAGCCAGCTTATTATAAGCCTCGTCAACTTCTCGCAGCCTGTACCAAATGTTAACTTCATGTCGCGTCCTGAGGATGTATCTCACCTCTTAATGGGAAACTTGTAAGCCCATAGAGGAGCAGCGAGCTTTACAATAAACCCTCCAGTGACAATAGTGAGAGCTTTCTCGAAGGACATCTCGTGATTCTCTGAGTCATCGACCCATGGAAATGGCAAGCCGAAGCCGCAACGAGATATTATGCCCAGGGCAAACTGGAGGGGCATCTGTCAACTGAGTAGATCACCGTAAAGACACCCCGCATACCTTGGATAAATACTCATTGATAGATTCGACGCGCACTTGCTTCTGCTGGCACCAGTTCTCTCCGTCAATCATCTCGGAATACAGACGAGCAGCCTCCCGAGCGACGAACGCGTATCTGCAAAAGATACCTCAGCTGTGGCTGGCCGTGTGACATGTTGCATCGCAAACTGACGTAGGACCACTGAAAGCGGGGCCAACTATTCGGCGATGTCTCTTGTAGACGTCGAAATTAGAGGAGATAATATTCTCTCCCCAGAGCCTGCTCCACGTCAGAACGTCGCGGGATCGGATTCTTCAGAGGTGTTACCTGGTTGCAGCCTGGGTTTCGGGAGACTTGTAGAATTTTGCGGAGTTGCCCACTAGGACCTGCCTTGCGACATCGGCAGACGCTGTAAAGATGAGCGGGCCACCAAAAAGGGAAACGGACGAGATGGTCCTTGAGCCGTAATACTCGTATACTGCATCAGCATTAGGCCGAATCCGTTCAATCGCATACGCTATAACTTACCCCATTTTCTCCACAGCCAGAACCAGTTCATACCGGGATTGAAATATACAGTAGGGAGGATGACGCCCCAGAGGCTCTGCGGAGAAAACACGCAGCGGAACCCAGGCAGATAGCTCACATTCTGCGAAATCTATCAGTCAGTCTGCGTAGTCGACCGCTGCATTATTGGCGCGCCTTCAATCCAGAGACAAAGCGCAGAACGAGTGTGGCAGCGAGCACCGCGACGACAGCGAGGACTGTTGGAATCCACATATTGGTGGTTGAACACGTCGGAACGATGTCCCACTCGGTGCGAAATTGGCGGCTTATGAGAGACGGGCCCTTTGTTTCCGCAGCGGAGAGCTGCGCGGGGATATTGCAGCGCGGTCGTACGAGACGCGACGTTAACATGCATTAGTTCTGCGTAGCGAGCGCATATTTCAGCAGAGATCCATACATTTATGAGCACGGCAGGCACAATCAGCAGGCTGGTCTTCAACGCGCAATCAGTGTGCGATCCGATGTTATGTATCGCGAGGAGATGCTAACCCCTCGCCAATGAGGGTGTGTGAACAGTCGTTGCCAGGATTTTCCACTGCCAGAGCTGGGGGTTCAGGCCTCTGTCAAGCTGGCAGCTGCTGCGTCGCCACAGAGATTGAAGAAAACGGCAGTGCCGAGCAGGAAACTGACACTCGCTGCGTTTTCCGCGAAGTATAACTTCGGCGCTCAGTGGCTGATATTGAGGTTCTCACGCACTGTCGGAGGGACCCGAGATCTCAGACACAATGTCTCAATCCCTACAATATTGTGAAAGGCGGTATGCGTGGGGCACCGTATCCAGGGTCCCGATACATTCCGTAGCAGTATCATGAGACCGTATGACATTGGTAATCAATGTGGCTATGCTCTCGCTACCCTAGGCATCTGAGATCTACGGCACTCCGGGGTGCAGTATCAATGTGCAATTAACGCAAATAAAGCCATATACCCCTCTAGCCGAAGTCCCCAACAACCAGAGAATTTCCAAGTCATAAGCAATGGACGATAGCCTATAGTAAATATAGACTGCCAGTTGTGTGTGCCATGCCCTCACCGCCTGGTTAGGACGAGCGGGACGTCGTGCACACCAAAGGCCAGCCCAACCATTCCGCCCTGCAGCACCCGTTCCCTCCATTGCACCACCGTCTCGCCTGCCCGCAGATTCACGTCTACCTTCCAGTCGCGCAGCAGGAGACTCAACAAGCAGACGCCCTCGGTGAGTGCGAACTTCCTGCCGATGCATGCCCGCGGCCCAAACCCAAAGAATGAAAGCTCGGAGTCCTGGACGCCGTACCAGCGCGAAGGATCGAACCGCTCCGGGTCTGGGAAGAGCTTTGGATCGTGGTCTATGCGATAGCAGATGAGATAAATGGTGAGATGACCATATCAGAGAGCAGCTACTCACGTATACCAACCATGTCGACGACGATCGTCACGCCTGGTGGGATGGCGAGAGTGCGATTGCTGTCTTCCGAGAGGTTGAGGACGACGTGTTCAGTGGTGTCTCGCTGAAGTATGAACCCGGCCGCTATCACATTATACGACGTCATGGATTGATTCAAGGAGGGCTTCAACGATCTCACGGAAGAACCGCGCAGCCTCTTCGAAGCAAGCCGCGACCTTGTCGAGTTTCGAGATATCATCGAAAGTCTGTAGAGGGCATCTGATGTCAGCATGTCATGTACGAAGGGACGGGTTACTGGTAGCTACCGGAGCCCGACCATCTGATAACACTTCCTGGATCTGCTTTAATGCCTTATCTTGTTCGTCCTGATGCAACGCAAGCAACGCGAGAGTTGCAGAAAGCGTATGACCCGTTGTTTCTGAGTTTTGCGTCAGCGATATGCACGAGCCATGGCGACATCTTACACCCACCATGTCCAGCAAACATGAAACTGAAGACATTTCCGATCTGCAGTGCACTCCATCAACCCCTACAATATTAAACCGAGAGCAAAAGAAAACAATCACAAGTTCGCCGTCGTCCAGCCCATTCTTTCCTTCAGCTTCTGCCGCAGACACCAGGCGAGTGAACAGATCATTCCCGAACGAACCAGACCCCTGCGTATCTGACGCAAGTTCTGCCTTCTTAGCGGCAATGAGAGACTGGAGAGACGCAGCCAGCTGATTATAACCCTCGTCAACTTCTTGCAGCCTACCACACCTTAGCCATATGTCGTGTCCAGAAGAGATGTCTCACCTCTTGATGGGGAGTTTATAGGCCCATCGAGGCGCAGCAAGCCTTATAATGAACCCTTCGATTACAATGGTGAGAGCTTTCTCGAAGGACATCTCGTGATCGTCTGAGTTGTCGACCCATGGAAATGGCAAGCCAAAGCCGCAACGAGAGATTATGCCCAGAGCAAACTGGAGGGGTATCCGTCAGCTGAGTAGATCACCGTAAAGACATATCGCTTACCTTAGACAAATACTTATTGATAGATTCGACGGTCACTTGCTTCTGCTTGTACCAGTTCTCTCCGTCGATCATCTCGGAATACAGGTAAGCAGTCTCCCGAGCGACGAACGCGTATCTGTGACAGAAACCTCAGCCGTGGCTCGACATGAGACATATTATTGCATCGAGAACGGACGTAGGACCACTGAAGGCGGGGCCGACTATTCGGCGATGTCTCTTGTAAACATCGAAATTAGAGGATATGACATTCTCTCCCCAGAGCCTGCTCCACGTCAGAACGTCGCGGGATCGGATTCTTCAGAGGTGTTACCTGGTTCCGGCTTGTGATTTGGGAGACTTGTAGAATTTTGCGGAGTTGCCCACTAGGACCTGCCTTGCGACATCGGCAGACGCTGTGAAGATGATCGGGACGCCGAAGAGGGAGACAGACGCGATGGTCCTTGAGCCGTAATACTCGTATACTGCGATAGCATTAGACTAATCTGTTTAATCCGATGCGTGGTGGCTCACCCCGTTTCCTCCACAGCCAGTACCAGTTGATGCCGGGATTGAAATATCCGGTAGGGAGGATGACGCCCAAGATGCTCAGCGGCGAAAACACGCAGCGGAACCCAGGCAGGTAGCTAACACTCTGCGAAGCACATTAGTCCGTGTGCAAGTCGACCATTGCATTATTCGCGTACCTTCAATCCAGAGACAAAGCGCAGAACGAGTGTGGCAGCGAGCACCGCGACGCCAGCGAGGACTGTTGAAGTCCACATCTTGATGGTTGAACACGCCGTCGGAACGATGTCCTACTCGATGCCAAATCGGCGGCTTATGAGAGGCGGGTTTCGTTCCCGCAGCGTTCCCGCAGCGGAGAGCCACGCGAGGATATTGCAGCGCGATCGTACGAGACTTAAACATGCGTTGTTTCCGCGCAGTGGGCGCATACGTCAGCAGAGATCCATACATTTATGAGCACGGCAGGCACAGTTGGCAGGGTAATTCTTAACGCGCAATCGCACGGTTCGATGGTACGTCCCGGGAGCAAGGAGATGCGAACGCCTCACCCATGAGGGCGTGTTAACAGTCACTGAGATTCCGCATCAGACCCCTATCAAATTGGCTGCTGCTGCGTTGCCACAGAGATGAAGGTTCCAAAAATATCTGCATTCCTGAGGTCAGCGAGAATACGAAGAAAAGGACAGCACCAAGCACGAAATTGACAATGCAGTGATTAGTATCTCTTCAATGTATCGGCAGCGAAAGCGTCGAGAACAAGATCTATCATCGAGCATCCTTAACGTTATGGATTTGACCGAGTCAATGTTATTCCTGGCGCTGGTGGTTGACTTCATCTCAGACTGGAGGAGTTGCCTTTTTGAGTCTCCCTACATCCGTAGACCAGGGAGTCAGGGGAACTTCCACATACAACCATCTTTACTCCTATACGTGATCATCTCAGCTGAGGCACAGGTGATAGCCATGTGTTGGGGGGTCAGAGGGCCTTCGTTATGTCCATAGGAGCTACACCGGTGCACATACGCACATTCCAGCATCACATCACATCCGCCCGGGCAGACACCCGGCGCCCGCGACGGATATTCTACACCAAAGAGAGGGCTAAAGTAATCTATGTATAGTGTTCTGGGTTTGTAGATCCACGAGCATATGGACGAAGTAGATAGGGGTGAAAGTGTCACTGGCGCGAGCACACAATGTCAGCAGAATCACTTGCTACCGGACGTCTTGTACAGGACGAGCCCGCCAAGTGCAATCGAGTAGCCTACGCAAAGCGTCAACGACAGCTATGCAGGAAGGAAAACAGAGACCCGTACCGAAGACTTGGAGGGGCGTGATGGCCGCGCCGAAGATGAGCACGGAGCCGGTGATGAGCAGGATGTCCTTGAACACGCCCGCGAGCGTAAGCACGAGCCCGGAGCCGGCGCCGACCAGGAACACCGCTGCGATGTTCAGCAGGAACGCGACGGCCGCGTTGGAAACCAGTATAAGCGGACTGCGCGCATGTCAGGTAATTGTCACGTGATATTCCAAGTGGCGAGGGGCACGCACCCGACACGCATCACCTCGTAGAACGGCGCGAGGCCCTCGGTGAAGGGGAGCACCGCGAGGTTGATGACCGCGCAGACGGGCGCATAGTAGTGCAGCGAGACGAGCGGGTCCATCTTCAGGCCGTGCAGCAGGATCTGGATCATGACGAGGCGAGAGGCCTCGAACTAGGCAACGATCAGCCAGGAAGGAGCCCGGCGGAGTGATAAGACGTACAGCAACGGCGGCGGCCTGGGTCACGAAGCCGATGAGGTTGAAATGCAACTCGCCGCGGGAGGCGAGCGCGACGCCGGACGAGATCATGAAGACGATCATAGCGAGCTTCTTGCTCGGCTCCTGTATCCGGAACGTCCACGAAATGAGGAGGATAGCCACCGGCACGAATGCCTGCAAACAAACGGATTTCAACTCGGTTACCGGAAAATAACAGGACTGAAGGCGCACCTTGAGCATCTGGATGTACGCTACACTGAGGTACAAGTACGCGGTGTTGCTGAGGATCAGCGAGGCGCTGAAGAGAAGGCCGATAGGCAGAATGGATCGCAGGAATATGTCTTTCGAGATGTGCACATCCCTTGCGCCATCGAGGAGGTTAGTAGTGCGCTGAAGGACACGCGTGCCTATTGCCTGAGGAATTCATTAGTATGACGTGCTTTTGCTTTCAACGGCAAGGCTGTAATTCCGCTGGCAGATCAAATATGGCAATTTCAGCGACCATGGATCATCTACTCCGCCTCCCCTGAGCAGTAAGACATTGCATATTCCTGTTGCGACGCAGGGTACCACAGGCGACACCTTTCCGGAAACGAGCTTCCCTCTTCCTGCGAAGAACATGTGAAGAGGCAAATATTCCTCTCCTCGCTGAGACCCCTATGCGGCAACAGAGCGGCTCGCAAAGCTAGACGTCCCAGTAGCAACTCGCCAGCGCACCACCACCAGTCACAGCAACTCCTGC
This sequence comes from Obba rivulosa, assembly GCA_001687445.1. Lineage (NCBI taxonomy): Eukaryota > Fungi > Basidiomycota > Agaricomycetes > Polyporales > Gelatoporiaceae > Obba > Obba rivulosa. The sequence continues at coordinate 49,650 of KV722513.1, forward strand.
CGACCACCAGTAAAGTCAAGCTCACTCACCGCGAACGTGAGGTGCCATGTCACCAAGAAGACAGGGAACCGAAATTCCAACGAGTTGTACAGATAGTTGTTGTAGATGATAACGGTTGAGCTGAGTATGATCCAGACAGGGATGATGGCGGCCGCAGAGAGCTTCTGCTTCGGCCGCGGAGTCGTGGCAGACGTGACAGGCGAGGGCAAATCTGTGCTCTTCTCGTCGTGGACCTGCAGCATCTGCCCGTCCTCCTCATTCATAGACACCTTTTCGTAGTCTGTGTTGTTGGCAGCCATGGCGATAGTCGTGCGATAGTGTGCGGCGAGCAGACGAGATGGGCGGGTAGGTGTCGACAAGACGGGCAGGGATATAGGGTAGCCGGAAGGATAAAGGAGAGACAAGAGTGGGATAGAAAGCCGGAAGCGTTGTATACAAAACTCGGAGAAGCCTGAAAGACGCAAAGGACAAGGCGAGCTACGCCCGCGACCTCCTCCTGAGCCGTTTTCCCACGCCCCCTACCTCCGTCGCATCAAACCCCTCTTTGCCGCCCCTCGCGGCCATTCGTCCCGAAGCCGATATCCGATGCTAGACACCAGGTGCGTCCTGAACTGGGATTTCCTCTGCAAATATGTCGCAGAAAACTTCCTAGTCTCGTCTTGTTCGGCCCTCAAGTGCCACGGCTGGAGTCGTGAATGTGCCCGGAAAGCACACGTCATCTTTGCCTCGTGGGCGGCATCTGTTGCTGCTAGCGCTCGATGATCCCAACTTAGTGCACCGCCGTCGATGCCGTCTGATACTTACAGCTGTCAGCCCAAGAGCGCATGATATCCGCACCCAAATCATCTGTGGCTTGCCAACGTCCGGTAAGTACTCATGTCCGGCAACAATCATCGGGGGCACTCCAGCGTGATTTTGGTTTTCACGACCTGTTCGACTCTCGCCTGCTGCAATAGAAGCTTTATCCTCTGGGGAGGTCCCTCATTCTAAGCGAGACAGGTGAACGGACGCGCATTTCCTGGCGTTTCATGCGTCATCGTCTCGTACGCTTCCCGAGCAGGAATAGACTACTCTGCGGACTGACAGTCTACATGTGCTCCTTATCCGGACGTTGACCGGTCGCCGAGAAGTCACCCAATGTCCGAAGGTGGAGCAGGATAACGTTTGCATGTGGAAGTCGTCTCTGTATAGTGCCGGTGAGCGGGCGCCATGTGGGACTGTCGCCGCGAGCGGTTATAGGAAGCGTGACTCTGATTTGAGGAGTGTTGTGCAGTACGACTCTGAGGATCGCACGAATTCACCATCATAACTTGAAAAGATTGCATCGTCTCCTCTATGTTCCACTTCGCCGCTTTGAGCGCCGTACTACCTTCCGTGAAGATCTCATTTCGGCGGTGACCTAGCAATCCTCTGACTTAGCTCGGCGCCGTGCAATTGAAGTCGAGCTATACACAGTCTCTATCAGCCAAATACTTGGTCGTCGCGGCCCTCATCACATACCTCAGCAGTGCTGGCAACATTCTTACACACATACTCTGCGGTCCCATTTGGCGGGCTCAGGTGTGTGCCCGTCGCAGTGATGTCTTGGCACTCGGCGGAACACTCTATATCCACGACGACTGCGCCCTCCGCACCGGAGGACGTGCCCGTGACATTGATGACTGTTCCGGGGCGCGAGTCAGCATACCGGCAACTAGCTGATGAGGCAGGGGGCATGGTTGGAATGTAAGAGAAAGACGAACAGTGTACGTCAGAGATGGTCAGATTGCTCGGGAACTGCGCGCAGATGGTAGCGTCGGTCTCATAGCACTGTAGTGCAGAGTTGTGAGTAACCATGGATGTGGGTGGGGCCGAGAAACACGGACTTGGTTGATCGTGATCGGGTTGTCAACATCTCCAACTGAACATGTCACAGTAAGGCAGCGTATAACGGTAATACAGAATGTTTGAGAGCGTACCAGTGAAATCCTCGTATGTAACGTTCCTGACAAAGCCCGTCCCACCGCCGGCTGTGCTGTCTGCCAAGGAGACGCAGTTTGGAATCAGCCGACATTCCTCAATGTCAGATCATTTCTAGCGCAAAGGGCGTACTCGGGCTGGGATTCCCTCCAAACACCTTGATGCGTGCACCATTCTGCGCATGCAACATCGTAATATTGCGTACAGTGACATTCGCCACGATGTCTGTCTCCCCCGCGTACTACGGCGGCTCCTATGGTCATCAGAACGGCTCAAGAAGGGGAGTGCGCACCTGGCCGAGGCTGCCTACGGAGATGCCGTGCGAGCCGTTGCACGACAAATTGGTGACGAGGATATTGGTGCTGTTTGGCTTAAACGCTACATGCAGCACCATGAGCTACATTGGATTGTCCAGGGGAGAGGACGTACAAACGCAGTCATCATCATTGTTCACAGTTGAGTCGGTGATTGTGATAAATGATGATCGGTAGATGTCCCAACCATCTAGACTCGGATGCAGAGAGCATCAGTTACAACGGACTTGACTAGCATTGTATGGCAACGCACCAGAATTCGCCGCCGGGTTGGACGAATACGACACCGAATTAATGCTGAGCATTCAATTAGTATGAGGAATCCAACAAGAGACGGAAGGTGCGACAGACTCACTTGATATTCCTGTAGGTGACGTTCGTGCTCTGGTAGACGAACTGAGGTGTGCGCGGTCTATCATGAGAGTGCTTCGCAAAATGGCGCGGGCAGACTCACATTGTTCCAGAAAGGCGAGCTAATCTGCGTGATGTCCTCGATAAGAACATTGCTCGAGTTTCCGACAGTGAGCGGGACCGGGCGAGCGAATGTTGTTGAGGAGCCTCCGGCCGTCCCGGTATCCTACAGGGCGCACAATGTCAATTGCGAGTCGGAGTCTCCACACCACGAGGTCATCTTACGGCGTTGCTGGCCAATGCATCATACCACACTTGGCCATTGGCGTCAATGGTACCTCCACCATAGACGTGAAGATTTGTGCCGGAGAGGAACCAATATGTAGTGCTTCAACAGATGTTCAGAACAGTGTATGAGAACGCCGCGACGTATACGCACGCATTCTGATAAGTCAGGTACAGGCTCTCCGGAGACCACTTGGCAATGTCAGGCGTGTACTGCACTGCGCGGCCGATTACTCCCTCAGCGGGAGAGCCCGAGATGGACGGCAGACACACCTGTACCGCTCAACTCAATGTCCACGCTCCTAAGATTCGTGGTGAGCAGCAAGCTGTCTACACGATAGTACTTGTCAAGCACGATCTTCGCATTGCTAGAGCATTTTTGGAACGCGGCTCGGATGTTTGGCCCATCATCCTGCATTCCCCCGAGGTGCTCGACGGTGCAGACCTTGGTCTTGGTGCCACGGGCAAAAGCAGCAGAAATCACGGAGGTGATTCCCAAAAGTAAAAAACGCATTCTAGTGATTCAGGCTAGCCCAGGAGTGCCGCATGCTCATGCTCCTGGTCCCGCTCATTTATGTGCGCTCGCTGCCACCTGCATCGAGCACCGAGTAGCATATCCGCGCGGTGCACGATGCGCGGCCCGGGGACTATTCTTGGATGTATGGCATGACGGGAGAAACAGAGTCGAGATACAAGTCAGCTGAACGAGTACACAATTTGACCCGCCCCTGGTGGCGGTCTGCTGCAAAATCTGCTTAGCGCCCGGTCAGGCGACTCGACAAGCGCGCCACTGACGCGACCCCGAGCTTGCTGCCTCCGACGTTCACTACGCACCGCTCAAGCAAACTCTCGCGGCGTTCACAGAGCGCGGGCGGACGCACTGAGCGATGGCCAGCCTGCAGGGCTACGTAGACCGTGAGTCTTTGCGCAAATGTGTGTTCAACTTCAATCGGGAATACTGATAGGCCTTTGCGACTGCAGATCGCGTCCTGCTCATCCTCCAAGACGGGCGTGCAATTGTGGTTAGTGCCCTCCGTCGTTGTGGCTGTACCCTGCTCACGGAAACGATGACATGTGCCCGATCCCTCGTTATACCTGTGCACCCGACCTCGACTTGACGTTCCCACCGGTCCGCTTCGATCCCGCGTCCAGGGGGTGATGGCGGGGTATGACCAAAAATCAAACGTCGTCCTTTCGGACTCGAAGGAGCGCGTGTACAGCATGGAGGAGGGCGTCGAGGAGATCCCTCTCGGGCTCTACCTTGTCAAAGGCGACCAGATGTGCGTTCTCCCTTTGGTTGTGGCAGGAACAGGTATTCATGAAGCCATAGTGTCCTGATTGGAGAACTGGATGAAGCTCTGGATAAGGCGGTCGACCTGTCTACTGTGCGGGCAGAGCCTCTGCCACCCATCCGATACTAGGATCGCGCTATGCTCTCCGTACGTCCTCGCTATCATGACACCGGACCATCCATTATTGTCCGTCGGCGCATCGCTGCGCCTTGCACCCATCATGCTGGAAGCGTGTTTGCCGCACTCGCCTCGGTGCACTGCGCCGAGACAGCTGAGTGAAGTTGGTTCAGATTTCAGATGGTCACGCTCTGTCCATATGTTCTGTCTTGCATTGAATCAATTTGCCGCCGTTGCCACTGCCACACTAACCACAAATACACACCTCTCGTTCGAACTTCGTCCAAATGTCATGATACGAGCCGTGACCGTGACTAAATTGGATCATATCGTCACTGCGGCAACTACAAACCCCCTTGAAATAGATCCCTTGACATTTAACGTCACTATGCACGCCTCAACTGCGCAACTCAGACACGCAGGGCCGCTAAACACGCTCTGCAGAGTTACGCCCGTGACAGTGTGACACAATGTCGTGAATGTGACAGTCACATTGATATCCAGTCACCTTTGGATCGAGTCGCAAATTGTAACTTGCACTTGCAACTTCAGCACTTTCAACCCAACAACCGCAACAGCTACTTCCGGTACAACCATCTGCACTGTTCTTGTCCCACCTGAAGATTCGTACACGACACCAGCGAGAAGGAACAGCTCTACATACACTTAGGCATCCTTCGTCCTCCACCTATCGTGCTTGCGCGTCCAGACGAGACAGTCACAGCTACACGCATCAAAAGCTGCTGATTCGTTGCATTTAACCCAACCACCCAACCACCCAACATCTTACACAATGGCACAACCTCAGCAAACTCGCCCCTCATCATCCACATCGTGAGTACTAGCGCTCGCTACTTTGACGCACGAGAGCTGAGCGACGGCGGCAGCGGCAGCCAAAGTGACGCCTGGAAAGCTGGCCTGCGCCCACCACCAAAAGATAGCAGGCCGCAGACCGAGGATGTCACGGCTACTAGAGGCACGGAGTTCGAGGACATGTTCCTCCGCCGAGAGCTCCTTATGGGTATCTTTGAGGCTGGTTTCGAGAAGCCGTCACCTATCCAGGAGGAGGCTATCCCTATCGCACTCGCAAAGCGTGACGTTCTCGCTCGTGCGAAGAACGGCACGGGCAAGACCGCCGCATTCGTCATTCCAACTCTCCAACAAGTCGATGTTACCAGGAACAAGATCCAAGCGCTCCTGCTCGTACCGACGCGCGAGCTCGCCTTGCAGACGTCCCAGGTGTGCAAAATCCTTGGGAAGCACATGGGCGTGCAGGTCATGGTCACTACCGGCGGTACCACACTGAAGGACGATATTCTGCGGCTGTCTGAGACGGTACACGTCCTCGTTGGCACACCCGGTCGTATTCTCGATTTGGCGGGCAAGAACGTCGCGGATCTGAGCGAATGCCCCGTATTCGTCATGGATGAGGCGGACAAGCTGCTGTCGCCCGAGTTCGCGCCTGTCATGGAGCAGCTGCTCTCCTATCTGCCGAAGGAGCGCCAGGTCATGCTGTTCAGTGCAACATTCCCCATGATTGTGAAGGATTTCAAGGTGAGGTTTCTTTTCTGTGCGACCATGTATTGTGAGCTCATCTCGTATCAGGACAAACACATGCGCTCGCCCCACGAGATCAACCTCATGGACGAGCTCACCCTCCGTGGTGTTACCCAATATTACGCATATGTCGAGGAGCGTCAGAAGGTTCACTGTCTCAATACTTTATTCTCCAAGGTGCGGCGGTTCCGGCTGTCTATCTTCTCTCGCTAAAACCCCCACAGCTGCAAATCAACCAATCCATTATATTCTGTAACTCTACGAACCGCGTCGAGCTGCTCGCCAAGAAGGTGACGGAGCTCGGCTACTCGTGTTTCTACTCGCACGCGAAGATGCTGCAGTCGCACCGCAACCGCGTCTTCCACGACTTCCGTAATGGCGTGTGCCGCAACCTGGTCTGCTCGGATCTCCTTACGCGCGGTATCGACATCCAGGCCGTGAACGTTGTAATCAACTTTGATTTCCCCAAGAACTCGGAAACCTACCTCCACCGCATTGGCCGCTCGGGGCGGTTCGGCCACCTGGGCCTTGCCATCAACCTCGTTACGTACGAGGACCGCTTCAACCTCTACAAGATCGAGCAGGAGCTCGGCACTGAGATCCAGCCCATACCTCAGACCATCGACAAGGGCCTCTACGTCGCGCCGAGCTCGCAGGATGAGCCTCAGGAGCAGAAGCCTGCGCCCGCCCGCAACGCGCAGAATCAGCAGCAGCAGCAGGCACAGGCACAGCCTCAGCAACGACCCCCAGTTCAGGCGCAGGCCGCATCCGCGCAGGTCGTATACCAGAGCGGCCCCCAGGCGCCGCGCCAGAACGGCACGGCGGTGCCCACTCAAGCGCAACCGCAGCGTGCAGCATACCAGGCCGCGTATCGTAACGGCGGTGTACCAGTTGCACGATGATCGCCATCCTCTGTAATTTGTTGGATGGCGGTTATCTGTGTGCGTCGCGTCGTTGGTGTGGCCCACATGTGTTGGTGAAGAGAGTTGAGCAGGGGAATTGATGGCTTGTCAGGATCAAGCAACGAAGCACGGCGTTCTGTCTGTGACAGCGTCTGGTATATCACAGCTCACACGGGGTATTTCTTGTACCATATTGGCTTCCACCGCCTCGAACACTCGCACGTCTCGGCACAGCACTCCTGCGGCACCGCGGTTTTGGCCCTGTTTGAGTATCTATTGTACAGCTACGTTCGTTTTACTTTCTATTCCTACTACCCTTACTACCCCACCTTGCTTTCGGCCTCCTGGGACTGTGATGTATTAGATAGTTGTTGCGGATAGAATGTAACCTTTGGGCTTGTCCGTTGGCAAATCGTCCGATCGGGTCCGTAAGGGCTTAATGGGTTGGTTATGTACTGCCATTGTAGTGCAGATGTAAGTACATTGACTTGCGTCAAATGTCCTGTCGTTCTCTGGAGTCTGGACTGTGGCTCATGATATGCACAACTTGGCATCAGCGCACCGGCACTGCGTAGGAAACGGTATAGCAAATGTATAATGCAAGCTTTTCCAAGTGAAATTCAAACTCAACCAGGTGCATTTCGGAGTCTCAATCTCCTGAACGCTATGCGCAATAATCAATAAGGGCTTGCCCTCATTTAACTCACCTTTAACCCCCGCACTGCCGCGCTCGCCGCCCACAGTGATGCTTAAAACATCGGGCTCACTGTCGGAATTCTATCAGACAGTTAGATAGGTCGCTGAGGTGAGTAACATATAAAGAGTCTCGAGGACGCATTCTCGGCGTTTGCGACGGTATTTAACTTTGACATTAGTGTCGAGAGCCAGATCTCGTGCATAAGGCGCTGCGTTACTAGTACGTACTCATCCATCAAGACTGCGGAGACACGCGACAATTGTGAGCTGGCCGCTTACTCTCCGATGCTGATACCGTTCTGAATCACACCGAAAGACCCCTAGCAAGCGCCAAGTTAAATTATATCGGTCGTATGCCGCCAGAATATGCCCCCCTCCCGCTGCACATCGACGGCGGGAGCGACTCGGACCATCCTTCGACCCCGCGTTCGCCCACCTTGATACCATTTTCCCCGACCTGGCCCCGACACCGCCGCTGGCGGCGACGCGGATTCTGGGCGCTGCTCCCCCGGCTGCTGCTGACGCTCCTGACTTATATCGCGCCCGTGGTCGTCCTGCTCGCCCTCGGAGGACTGTTTCTATACGAGCCGCACGTCGAGATCTCGTTCTATGAACGGGCATGGGTCCGCAGCGAGATCGAACCCGTCGCCCCGCTGGCAGGGTGCTTCTCCGCTGCCCGCGTCTCGCCCGCGTACAACGTCAGCGAGGCGGTCTACGGACCAAAGCACACGGAGGTGCACGCGGGGCTCCCCATGCGGCTCGGCATGGACTGCTATGACTTCGCGGGGACGATGCATGCGGCGGCGCGGGGGCGGGCTGCGCTGCCTGTGGACGCGCGGACGCACTTCCACACGTACTGGCGGACGGACCTCGCGGCGTTCGGCGAGCGCCAGGAGTGGATGCTCAAGTCGTTCTTCGCGACGCAGGACCTCGGGAGCACGCGGCTCGTGCTCTGGTCGAACGGCGACCTTAGCGGAAACGCCATCCTCCAGAAGTGGCGGCGACGCTTCCCTGATGCGTTTGTCTTGCGAACAGTCGACTACCACGAGCTGGCGCAGGGGACGGTGTTGGCGGATAGCGAGCTGTTGAGGGTCAAAGACAAGAAGGCCTGGATCGACGGGGACCTGGTTCGCCTGCTGGTTCTGTGGGCGTACGGCGGTGTGTGGATAGACATGGATTCGCTGCTCACGAGGGACTTAGCACCCTTGCTCGAGCACGAATTTGTTACGCAATGGGATTGCTACGGTGTGTTTTGAATCCTTGCACCACGTGTAGACTCTGACCTCCCATCCCTCTCAGACAAACTCTACGTGCCCTTTAATGGTGCCCTCATGCACTTCCGCAAACATTCACCCTATCTCTGCGAGGCTTTTCACATAATGGCGACCTCTCCACCACCACGACAGGGTACGACGGATTGGGGCGCGACGCTCTACCTGAAATTATGGCGACGGCTCGTCGCCGCATCTATCCCGCCCTTTAAAGTGCTTCCCTTCTGCTTCACTGATGGACATGCATGCCGACTTGACAACCGTCTGCCGGACCCGTTCACCTCCGACCCTTCGGACGGCCGATGGACAATGGGCCTGACAAGAGATGAGGGCGGTGGACTAGATCGCGCGCTGAACAAGGTGTTCTCTGTGCACCTGCATAACCAGTGGGAAAAGGATTTTCCGCCGAACGGATGGGTGGAGCGGTTGCTGCTGCGAAGATATGACAGAAAGCTCTCCTCGTTCGAGCGGACTAGTAGAGAGGCGGGGGAGTTTTGAATCAAGGTGTAATTTATACAGTATAGTACATGTGCATAACGACCCAACCCTATACCATGTCGATTTCTGTCCTGGAGTACGAGTAACGGTCATGAGAGCTGTCATGACAGGTCCGGCATGCGGCGGACGACGCGGCCCTCATTGCGGACGTGCACTTTGAGCTTTTCTAGCAGCGGAGAATTCGCCCATCGCTCCGGAGGAGTCTTCTTCTCCGTCGCCCAGTAGTAGATGTCCCAGTCTGGCTCATCCATGAGCTGTGCAAGTATATACGCGTGTGAACTTCCGCTAACAAAACTGGAGTACCACCGACGCACCCTGTCAAACTCCTTCAGCTCCGCCTCGCTCATGGTCGGCAGCTGCTCCTTCGCGAACGTGCTGAGCAAGAGGTCGCTCTCCAGCGTCCCGCGCTTCCGCGACTGGTACACAAGCCGTGCGCGCATATTATCGACCGTCTCGCCCGGCCGAGGGAGCGGTGTTGGCGGGGGCGCATCCGCGGACGAAGTCACCGAGGCGAGGTGCTCGGGCGTGTTCGGCAGGGGCCATGGGTCGGCTCGTCTGGCTGAGCTCATTGAGAACAGGCGATGCGAGGAGAGTTGGAGAGGGCGAGAAACGAGCCTGAGCATTGAGGTAGACATGGTGCTCGACTTGCACGGTGTCGGAGGAGCGCGGTAGGGTGCCGTGAAAAACTCAATAGAGTTTCTAACCCGAGTTATTAACTATGGCTCTTAGGGCGGAGTTTTTAACCGGGTTTTTAACTGTTTTTAACCGATCCGCAAAAGGCCCATCATCATCTGAGCTGCTGGGAACTAAGAAGAGTGTGGTTCACATCGACTGCTGGATTCAGGCAAGGTAGCCTTTGTCAAAGAGCCTGATGATATCTGCAAGCAGGAGAAAAGAAAAGTCCAGCAGGGAGAATGCGGCGCCTAAGACCCCGGGTGAGCGTCTGTAAGCACTTGCGGAGAACCATTGCAAATGCACTCGGTCGTCATCCTAAAGCTCTGGGAGAGGCTTCGT